>JACXGI010012968.1:0-21703 GCA_016801175.1 Esox masquinongy | reverse complement strand
TTTTAATGTGACCTATAATGTGAACAATTCAATTGAAAAACAAACTGAAATCTTCGAGGGGGAAAAGTGAAAAATAAAAACCTTACAATAACCTGGTTGCATAAGTGTGCACACCCTCTTATAACTGGGGATGTGGCTGTGTTCAGAATTAACCAATCACATTCAAACTCATGTTAAATAGAAGTCATTACACACCTGCTATCATTTAAAGTGACTCTGATTAATCAAAAATAAAGTTCAGCTGTTCTAGCAGGATTTTCCTGACATTTTCTTAATTGCATCTCAGAGCAAAAGCCATGGTCCGCAGAGAGCTTCCAACGCATCAAAGGGATCTCATTGTTGAAAGATATCAGTCAGGAGAAGGGTACAAAATAATTTCCAAAGCATTAGATATACCATGGAACACAGTGAAGACAGTCATCATCAAGTGGAGAAAATATGGCACAACAGAGACATTAGCAAGAACTGGACGTCCCTCCAAAATTGATGAAAAGACGAGAAGAAAACTGGTCAAAGAGGCCTACAGCAACATTAAAGGAACTGCAGGAATTTCTGGCAAGTACTGGCTGTGTGCTACATGTGACAACAATCTCCCGTATTCTTCATATGAATGGGCTATGAGGTAGGGTGGCAAGATGGAAGCCTTTTCTTACAAAGAAAAAAATCCAAGCCTGGCTGAAGTTTGCAAAAACAAACATCAAGTCCCCCAAAAGCATGTGGGAAAATATGTTATGGTCTGATGAAGCCAAGGTTGAACTTTTTGGCCATAATTCCAAAAGGTATATTTGGCGCAAAAACAACACTGCACATCACCCAAAGAACACCATACCCACAGTGAAGCATGGCGTTGGCAGCATCATGCTTTGGGGTTGTTTTTCTTCAGCTGGAACCGGGGCCTTTGTCAGGGTGGAGGGAATTATGAACAGTTCCAAATACCAGGCAATTATCTGGCACAAAACCTTCAGGCGTCTGTTAGAAAGCTGAAGATGAAGAGGAAGTTCACCTTTCAGCACGACAAAGACCCAAAGCACACATCCAAATCCACAAAAGCATGGCTTCACCAGAAGACGATTAATGTTTTTGAATGGCCCAGCCAGAGCCCAGACCTGAATCCAATTGAACATCTGTGAGGTGATCTGAAGAGGGCTGTGCACAGGAGATGTCCTCACAATCTGACAGATTTGGAGCGCTTTTGCAAAGAGTGGGCAAATATTGCGACGTCAAGATGTGCCATGCTAATAGACTCCTACCCAAAAAGACTGAGTGCTGTAATAAAATCAAAAGGTGCTTCAACAAAGTATTACTTTAAGGGTGTGCACTTATGCAACCAGGTTATTGTGAGTTTTTTATTTTTCCCCCTCAAAGATTTCAGTTTGTTTTTCAATTGAATTGTTCACGTCATAGGAAAAAGTTCTGACATGATTTATCTTTGTCTCATTCTTTTACATCACAAGAACCTGGCATTTTAACAGGGGTGTGTAGACATTTTATATCCACTGTATGTTTGTGCGTACGTTTGCTTGTTTAGGCGGACATATACTGTCCGCCTAAACAAACGCTGTTTGTTTAGGTGGACGTATACTGTATAATACGTGTATGTGTGTGTATGTATGTGTATATATATATACACACACACACACACACACACACACACACACACACACACACACGACCCAGGGCAGCTCTGTGTATATAAATACATGACCCAGGGCAGCTCTGTGTATATAAATACATGACCCAGGGCAGCTCTGTGTATATAAATACATGACCCAGGGCAGCTCTGTGTATATAAATACATGACCCAGGGCAGCTCTGTGCCGGGGATCTGCCTTGATACCTCTGCGGACGACCTCTGTTTGTGACCCTTTGAGGACTTCCTACCTGATCAAAGCACTGCCACCTGGGCCCTGGGGAGTGAGCCCCGGGTCCTTTCCGGACAGAAATACGGGAGCGGGCGATGACCTTTTCCCTCTTTTCCTCCCTCTGTTTTCACACTGTCCTTCCTACGCTCTGCGCCGAACAGCACCGAGAAGCACTCCAGACTCTCTCTGCTCCTCTTTTCCAAGCTTGTTGTTTTTAGTGTGAAATGACTAGGCTATTAGAACTCTCCAGTACACCGAGCCAATATACTCAGACAAAGACACTATATAGAGTCACTGGGATATACTGCGGAACAGCCTTTGAGGTGACCATAATATGCATGATGTAATTGTGACTAGACATGTTTGAAGAGGTCTTACTGAATTAGGATAGGGGAGAATACTGTATAGTATCTGCTTAATTATGGGTGTTTTTGACACAAAATGACAATATAAGATGAAGAAAGACATCTGGGCTTTGAAATTATTGAGTAATTAACTGTAGGATGGGATTCAAACCTCTAACAGATAGACGCTTCACCAACGTGTCTAAAAACCAACATCCCCACAGCTGCACATCACGTTGTAACGTTTCGTTCCATTTTTAGAACAGCAGCCGAGTGCATTGCTGACACAAGCTCAGGGAAAAGCAACAAGCAGGCGTGAAAACAGGTTACCTAACTGGGGGTGGTTAACCAGCATGATTTCACAAGCACGATGAGCTCGCCAGTAACTTTAGTTAGACTTGAAATTGGCATTCGAGCTACCGGTAGATATAACACTCTTTGATGTACATTAACGTCATGAAACGGTCCATAATCAACATGAAAATGCATATTCAACTTATTTCAGCTATGCCTCATAACGGTAGTCAATTTGGGATTAGACAAAAAATTCATGGTTAACATTTGATATTGTGTTGTGCCTATCTTATTGTGCTGCTATGACATGAGGGTAGGGATGGGAAATTAATCTAAATCCCAGTCCTTCCCGTTTAGCCACGGGGTAGCAGATAGCGAGTATACATAAGTAGAAAGAAACAGAAAATGAAAGAGAGCGTTAATTGAACGTATTCTTGTTACCGCTGCTAAGAAGTGGCGTTTGATTACACATGTACACATGAAACGCTTTTCAAACAACATTCCCCACCATGATTGCATTTTCTCGTTTAATTTTGTTGTCTTTTTTTCTCCCATCGGCGGCTCCTCGGCTTTCAAAGCGCCCACAGACTTCCTGTCAGGCCTGCGCCCGTCACAAGGCAAGGACGTTTGTCAGACTCGTGATTGGATGATGAATCAGACTTGATGAGGGCTCAGTCTAAAAATGAATGCAATGTCAGTCCGACTTCTACTCATACTGGTCTCTCTGTTAAATTTGCTCTTTGTTCATTCAAACTTTGCACTGTGAAGGCCTACTCTACAATTCTAGGAAAGGAAGTCCACATGACTTTGTAATCACAGAGAATTGGACAGACACTGTTTGGACTAGGTCTTGGTAAAGAACAGTTGATCTTCTCCCTCATTATTGATTTCATATTTTAATGTTGATTTTCCATTCTAGATATCTGAGGAATGGAGAATTGTTTTCTGGTCTAGGGTTTCAAATATGTTTTTTGATCAGCACAGAGACATGGACTGTGTTCAAAAACAGCCTTGGAAACTCCCAACTCAATTCAGTCTATTCAGGAGAAGCGCAACTATCTGCTGGCTCAACTATTTGGTTAGGCTGTGGCAGTTGACATTTTCCAATATGCAATGAATTTGTACATTTTGATTTAATCATAATGTGCCTTGATTGTTTGAAAATGAAAGTCCTCTTTTTGAACACGTGATGGATCCCTTTCAAGCCATCATCGATTTGACCGGTTCAGGCAAAAATAGTGCAACAAATGTAAGCCTGGAATTGTTGAGTTTGCTAATAACAGCAATCAGCGAATCACAGGATCCCGGGGGACTGTAGCCAAACGTTGGCATGACGTTGATGAGTCCATGTAACGCTGAGAGGTTGTCCGGTGGCCTGATCCAGTCAGTGTGACATGGAACTGTAGACATGGACAAGATCTGATCTGGCATTACGCAACGACTATGGAGTCCATCGTCAGCTCCTCCATCACTGTCCGGTTGGAGTCGCCGTGTGCCCACTGCAGGGATGAACCACATTGTACGATTTTACCCAGAGTCATGGATGCCAGCTGTCCTCCATCGAGGTCCTATTTGACTCTGGGGCAAGGTAGAGTGCAGGCAAGATAATCGCCCACACCCATTTCTGTCACCCACTGTTTCCAAAACTCTCCTCCGTACAGACAAATGAAATAATCCAGATTATTGTCTTCCCCAATTGCACGCAGATAATTCTTCTAGATGGAACAGCTGAACTAAGCATGATATCCTGGCGTTTAAAGCAATGTATAAAAACTTTAATTATCACTCACCCGAAAAGCCTAATCTTTAGAATGCGAGTGTTAAGGGCCATCGTTTGTTGTTATGTGCTATATGTATTTGCGTCATGTGATGTCACCCTGACCATCATGAGACGACCCCTGGATAACGTCTCGCCGAAACCCTTTAAAGTGCCTAACGGGAACGTCTATGAATGTCCTTTGGACGTCCGTCTCGTTGTGGAGTACTTGCCTCTCGCAGGGTCTCCAGGGATAGTGGAGGCTGAGGTGTACTCAGGATATCTTTAATTACCGTTAAGGGGAAGCAGCTTCTCCTGGCATGTAGTACTTAACAGCCCACAATGGACATTTCCACAAGTAAATATAACATTAGGGGATTAATTAAGCAGAAAACAAAGGATCATAAGAGCACTAATGACAAAATAACACGGCAAAGTGTCTTATTTTGGGCTCGCTAGACTTAGCGTAAAAGCAAGATACGGAATCATAATTAGCATGAAGCCCATTCTAGCTGTGAGGGAGAATTTAATGTCAAGAGTGAGAATTATATTTTGGTGCTTTTATTTTACGTGGCGATAAAATAATTAGGAAATATTTGTTATTCATGTCAGAATGCAGTGTTACTCAATTGGTAAGTGAATAAATGTGCATTGCTTTATACAAATGGATTCAACAAGCAAACCTCATCACATGCTTATGTGCTTTAAGTAATTAATTTGTAGAGGTCCTTGAAAAAGATGTTTTTGTGTGCACCTTCTTCAGAGACCTGGATATACTGAGATAAGTCAAATGAATATGTATTTCATTTTCACAACCACCTCCAAACAAACCATTATTCAACCTCATTGCCATACACTTACCTAATTATTTTGAGGCATTCGGTTTTCGTGAATAATTTGTATTGAACCTTTGTAGACGTTCACTGAAATAAAAGGCATTCTGAAAAAGAGGCGATGGACTTTAAAGATGGCCTAGTTGAATGCCAAGTCGTAGTCAGAACACCGGGACAGTGCTCCCAACAGCGGCCCTCTTACCGTTAGCCCCCAGCGCTAGCACCTTCTGAACACCCTGGACAATGTGGGGAGGGTGAGAGGCGATAACGATTCCTCACGCAACAAAGCCGCAAGCTTATTGTATGTGCTGAGTCTAGCCGACTCCTGCCTCTCTCCCCTGCTCGTGATGCACCTGCTACTCATCTCGCCGCGCAGGGGGCTATCAACCGGCCAGGGAAATTAAGACCAATTACACGGCCTGGTCCCTTGCTCCCTCTCTCCTGTGCCTCAACGCCTCCTTCACCGCCCCCCCCCCTTTCATCACATGCTTATGTGAGCACCAGAGCACCATCCCAGGCTGCAGAGGCACTAACATAGCAGGAGGATTTAAGTGCTGCTGTTAATTCAAGATCAGGCTCTTTACCTTGGATGGTGAATAGACGTTAGGCAAGGTGAAGACGAATGATGTGATGTGTTGGAGCATACAAATTAGATCCACAATGTGTCTGAATGTGTGTAATGGTGTGTTCATCTGTGCAGTACTGCATGTCTGTTTGCGATGTGCGTTGCTCGACGTTCTGTATGTGTGGCTGTGTGTGCGTTTTTTTTCCTGTACGCTCTAATCGGTGTTGATTTGTATATTCGCGTGTATTCGTTCCCAGGTTCGGGGAAGGCTACACTGTCATCGTTAGAGTGGGCGGCTCGCCTCCCGCTCTGGGTCCTGTGGAGGAGTTTGTGGACAAGACCTTCCCGGGGAGCGTGCTCAAGGAGAAGCACCACAACACCCTGCAGTACCAGCTCCCGCACGGCGAGGGCGCTCTGGCCAGCATCTTCAGCCAGTTCAGCATGCATCAGCGGAGACTGGGTGTGGAAGACTACTCTGTCGCCCAGACCACGCTGGACCAGGTATGTAACTTCCCCCTCATTCGATCATGGTTCCTGGTTGAGGACCAGAGAGAGTACAGCATTTCTGTGTGTTTTTTATTTGATTGTGTGGTGGGGATGAGCGACCTTTTGTTCTATACCAGAACTAACAAGACTGATTGAACAAATCTAACAACAACTAAAATATGGTGGGGTGTGCGGGCTTTTTTTTTTTTTTTTATTCGATGTGTGTTACACATTTCTTTTTAGAGGTGCACGCTGAACACGGTTAGTCTTGATGTTAAGTGTCGTTTCCCACATGTCAAGCTTCCAATGCAATCAAGCGGTGATGGAGGCAAGGCGTGCGCCGTGATTCCTCGAGGGCGCTTGTCCCTCAAAGCTGACGTTAAACCACAGCAGTCGAGGCATCCGGGTAAACGAGAACACCTTCAGAAGGGTCAGCAAAGGTCACCTATCCACCGCCAATGCAGCCATCGTGTATCGGGCCATATTTACCAGATCACAGAGAGTACATAAATCACCCACGGGCTAAAAGGTCGTTGCGCTAATACACAATAGGGCTGAACAGAAAGAACCTATGGGGACGGAGCAGACAGCCACCTTTCAGCTGGTGATTTATTGAGGGGCCGCTTTGACCTATAGTGTACACTTAAACCGCTGGTAATATTGACATGGCCCCAAGGCTGAGGCGGTATTGCTTATAGATTGAAAGACAGTGGCCGTGGCCCAAATCCGTCTTGCTTACCACTGACTGAAACAACAAACAGTACAGTGTTACTGCTAATTGTCCTGCCCACAAGAGGCTGCTGACAGGAGGGCGGCTCAAAGTACAGTCTGGATTGGAGTTCCTGGACACATGAAAAGCCTGTTTTTGTCAGTAGTGAGTATGCACGTTTTCATATTAAAGAAACGACAAGTTCTCCTCCGCCACACGCCACAGGGAGCATTTTCAAAGACGACGGGAACAAACCACGGGTGTGAATGGGCGTGGACTGGGACGCGTTTGAAACGTGTACCGAAGGACACGTGTCACAAAGGGACACGGCTGCTACAGCAGTGAGGTTAATTGAGCGCCTCTGTGTCCTTCTCCTTCTTGCCACGCGTCGGTGGCCATCTAATAAACACCCAAATGCCCCCATGCCGTAATTAATACTCATACCCATCTGCTATTAACAAAATGTCAGTCAGAAGCACCGGAGCGTGTAGTCTAAGTTACAATAAACCAACGGTTAGAAGATTAGAAACGATCGGAGGACATGTTTCAAGCCGGAACACTGAGGCGTGAGAGACATGCGATTGCAGAATGTGGCGTGTGAAATGCTAATATTTAAAAAATAATGCATGTACAGCTCTCCGCGTCCAGTGGGTTTAAGCCGATGCAGGATATCAAATATATTCACTAGCTGATAAATTATGGAGCACAGTGAGCGTACTGCAATTTACACTGCGTTCTCATGTGGGTTATTGCTGAATATCTGGACCACTTTCGTAGGTCTGCAGTATGAGGCCGACTAAATGGAAGGGTATATCCTTCGAAACGTGTTGACATTCTGTAGTTGCTGTGAATGAGAACATGTTCTCAGTCAACACACCTGGTAAAATAAAAAATGGTTCGAAGGGCAGTGGATCAATATGGGTCAGGAACATGCGTTCTAGCTTTGGTACGGAGTGTAAATAGAATGTTCGGTCAAAGAGTCTTGTCCATTCAGAGTGAAGCTTCACTGGATACATTGTAATGCAGGATGGTTAATGTGTTTTCACTTTGCATTCTTCTATTGGGTTATAGTTGGGCGCTATCAGTAAATCACGCACGCAGGCTTTCCAAATGTACACCAATTTTGCCACAGTCACTCACCAGCCGGCTGAAGCAAATTGGCTAAACAATTGAGTTAGCGCTTCCCACCTGCTAACACGTACGAGACATACAGTTCCAAAAATCAACTCACGTTTTAAAGTCAGTCTTGCTCGCTAGTATTTTTGCTAGCTAAATCTAAAACAAGGGCAAAGTGGGAAGTTCAGCTGCACAATTCCATTGGTTAAATACAGTCAGCATACTTTATCCAACCAATGGCATCAGGGCTTAATAGGCCTCTTATATACAGTTAGGCATGGAGAAAGTATATAAAAATATTTTTATACTTCCATATTCACTGCCTAACAACATTATAACTCTAAAGTTATTGAATATAAAATAAAGAAAATATTTTCTCCAAAATGTTTTGTAAGGAAGCCTGTTGCGCTTGCCAAAAGGTCCTCTGTCAGTTCCAAAAGCCTAAAGAGCAAAGCACTGTAGTTCTTCACAGCACACGTCCTCCTCAATTTAACAGGGAGTGTATTCCAACGGGCTCTAACGCCCAAGCATCCTACATCATCAAAGGTATCGCATACCTACCATCACGTCTGATGTTTCTCTTGAGTCTCTACCAAACACTTTCTAGTTCCAATTAAGATGGCCGACATTATCTGACACCGGAACGGATCAGGGAAATTGGCGGAACCCTCCTGTTAAATGAAACACGGCAGGCTGATGAAAACTGAGTCTGGGCTTTATCTTTGACGCAGAAGTTAAAAGAGTGGATTTGATTCCACCAGGGATTCAGAAGATAGCTGTGGAGGCGAGGAGAAGGAAGAGCTGAGGGGGGGGGGGTGTTGGTGGGTGGTGGTGAAAGGGAGGTTTTTTTTTTTTTTGTTGAAATCATTCCTCCTTTTGTCTGTCTTTGCTGCCTTAAGGAAATAAAGGAGCACTTGTTCTGTGCTTCAAAGGCAACTGTTGCGTATTGTGTGGCATTATTTTATAGGTTGTAACTGTTGAGAAAGATATACTTCATAGGCAGTGCCTAATGGACTAGGCGGAGTAAAAAAAAAAACAGACCGCTGTAAACTGTTGTTCCATAGCAGAAACTGTAGCTAGACAGGCTGCCTCAGATAGCGTGGAATGACATTGGTCGGGCTAATCCGAGACAGGATTTGTTATAATATCCTGGCATTTCCCATATCCTCGTATACATATAAAGTCAATTCATATCTTAAAAGATATAGTGGCCTTTACAGGCCTTTTAGTTTCATTTAATTTTTGTCTTTGTTGATACTTTACCTGATGAATCCAAGCATTTACTGTTTTCTCATCCCACCCCATACAGCGAACAGTTGGCCTTTTGTTTTAACCACCCTGTACAGCAGATTGAGGTTAAAGTTTGATTTAATTTCTACTGTGAATACACATATAGCTGTAAATCATCAGGATACCTTCTGTTTTGTTTTACGGTTAAGTGATTTAAGGACGCATTATGGTAATATGTTTTGAGGAATGTCTTGTGGGATGCATTCTGACCAGGCAACAGCAGAGCTTCCCCAAAGTCTGCAGCTTAGACTGCTGGACCCCTCCTACACCAATGTGTTGTATTTTATTATTCAAGACCTGTGTTTGTTCATTTGACATGTAAGAACCTATCTTTCTAGATTTTATTTTTAACCTTGACATTATGGACTTTTTATATTGATCAGTGGCAAAAAATTCACAAATTAAATCCATTTCATGTTGTAACACAAAACAATGTGGAAATGTCCAAGGGGGTGAATAGTTCTGAGAGCCAGTGTACATCTACTGTAACCACTCTGTCTTCATTCCCAGGTCTTTGTCAACTTTGCAAAGTACCAACATGAGGAGGACAGCCTGGCATTGCACGCTTTTGACAACAATGTGGACACATCCGACGAAATGCCATTGCAAACTCGGAACTCAACAGACTCCACTGTACCGTTGAGGGTCTGAGTCCAATCAAGGGACACCACTTGGCATTGTAATACAGGTGGTAAGAGGCATAACTAGGAGAGAACAGGCAATAGCATGGACACCACCACTGAAGTTATGTAGTGGACTGGGCGGGACTTTCAACGTCTTTGGCTGATACCATTTAAGACCCAGTTCATCATTGGCTGACCTTCGTGATGACCCTTATCGATCATGTAGTCATAACTCCAACCGGGTCACCAGGAAGGATCAGTGAATTAGCTTTAGCATTAGCATGGTCTCTGCTGCTCATGCAGAACAGAACACCAAAGATACAGAGCCATTTATCCACCTCTATATGTACTATATATCTCCAGTCTTCATTTCTAAATAACTTTTACGTGTGCCGTCTGTCATTATACCAAGTTTCATTATTACTACATTTTCTTATGGAAGTGCTAACGAATAACAACACTTATAATTGAACTGTACTCCTAGCAGAGCGAAATAATGACAGATAGATGTAACTGGTCTACCCGCTTTATTTAGTGTTTTTGTTTTTTTTCAGGATAAACTGTCACACGTAATCAGAGTGTGGTGTGATTTAATACAGGTATACCTCAGACCTTTTAAAGGTTGTTAAAAACATGGCAATGAAACACCTCCATCGTCAACAACCGTCATGTCTCCTGTACATTTTATGATTGTTGCTAGTATCTTTCCAAATGGTGCCCTATTCCCATGAAGTGAAGTTTTCACTAGAGGCTTATGAGATTTCCATGACTATAGATCTTTTATTGTTATACTGTCCATTTTTCCCAAATTTGAATGACATGCCTGCTTTGCAAATATGCAGTGTGTGCAAGATTTTTCAGGTGCTATTTGCAGGATAAAGTGGGCCGTCATTATGGCTTTGCCTAAGACTCAGGAACTTTGTAAACAGCTTTGAAGAAATCGTTGCTGTATTTTATTTAAAAAAGAAAACCATTCAGATGCACATATAAAACAATATACTGAGACACAATTCTGGCTTAAATTTTCTTACAATTGTAAAACCCCCAAGCACTTTCACTAGTTACATTTGTATTTATTTTCAACAACACACAGACACACATTACAGGTTTATTGAGAAAAAATGCGAGTGGTCCTTTTTTAGACAATTCTGAAAACACACAAAGCACTTTGTCCATTTAGCTCTTAGCGCTTTCTTTCCAACCGCTAACAACAACTCGCTGTGTGTGGCTCATAGGCACTACAGTTTACTCTGACTTCTCTGAGAGCTCAATGTAATTTGTATGCCACTCAATGTCCCCCACAATGCTCTTGTTCATTGCAAAGAATAATGAATCCTATTTGTACTGAATATTGCTTTATGCCAGGACAGATGATTAAACATTTGCACAAATTGTCATGCGACTAGGAGTTTAATTTGTAAATCCTCCGATTTATTTGCACTGGGATTCGTTGGGCCCTGTTGTAAAGTCACTTTGAGCGACTTTAGAGAGATGTGGCAGCCACTTCCAAGTTCTTACTCTGCTGCCTTAATAAGTGTGTTGTTGCTTCATTCTTTGTTTAACGCTCTCCTTCTTTCCTTTATGTGCCTTCAATCGTTGATTGTGAGATGTTGAGATATTTGTTTAGAGCCAGTTGGATGTGTGTCACACTTTTTATGTTGCCTCTGCAAATCTTCTTTCTTTTAATTCAAACAGACCAAGTTCCCTCAAAATACAATTTCTTCCATTTATATTTTTCCCATATTCTGTCATTTGGAAAGAATAAACAGCGTTTACCAAGTGTCCAATCTATCCAATGTATTTTATAAAGCCCTTTTTACATCAGCAGTTGTCACAAAGTGCTTATAGAGACCCAGCCTAAAATCCCAGGAGCAAACAACAACAAAATATTTGTGACTTCTGAAAAACAAAAATGCTAAACTTTGTTCCTTTTTTAATATGCCTAAAAACAGATTTTTTTTTTCCTCAGAAATAAATGTTTTATACTTTTTTTTACCTTAATGGGTGGAATATGTACAAAACGTGCCGTAATCTCTAAATCATACATCATACATGCTCCTCTCAAATTAAAACTGACATTATGGACTTTAACGCCACGAGCATTGTATCACTTCAAATCCAAAGTGCTGGAACACAGAGCCAAAATAAAACAACAACTGTGTCATTGTCCACATACTGGGAGTTGTAGTCCTCATGCTCAAATGAGAAAGGGGATGACCGCAGTCCTCCAGAAGCTTCTATTATTCACCTGGCGGAGGTATTTGCCGTGCTGCCTCCGAGCCCATAGCAACATCTGGACAGACACCAACGCAGCAAACACTCCCACTAGGAGGGAAAGGGCACAGCAGTCAATGGAGTCTCTGCGTATGAAGTCAGGGTTGTCAGTGTGTGGTTTGTGCAGCCGAATCTGGGATAACAGCTATTTAGGAATAGAATACGAATGTGTGGTTGGTTTACTCTGTTGTTTCTACAGCAGGCGGACATTTTCCACAAGTCACTAACCTGGAACAGTCTGTGTCATGACAGATAAACTAAGCCAAGCGCCAATCTGAATGAAACAAAAGGATGGCCTTAGTTAGCAGTTATCAATGATATTAACAGGACACGTGTACAATATGTAAAATATTGTGTTAATGCATCTTGTCATTTTTACCATGTAGGTGTACTGAGGACAATGGACAAGTTTATAGAGCCACGTAAAGGGATTGTAGGTGGGTCCAGGAAATGAAACTCCATTACCTATAGACAGAGGTAAAACAGGACTGATTTATTGTCCAAATGTGTCTTCCGCTTCATCCCAACCCATCATCCATCTACGATTCCTGGATGTGTCTCTAAAAGATTTTTGCAGCCCTGGGATTTGGACGGGTAATGCTCTGAATGCCGGACAACCTCACTCCCCACCCCTTCAATAATCCAAAAGATAATCTTGCCGTTTAAAATCAAATCTTTTTTTATTTTGAAATATATAAAAAAAAAATTGCACAGAGAAATCGTTTCCGCCTTTGTTGCCAGGTTGCTGACCTTCGCACATTCTGTGCTCATTAGAACAGAATGCCTCTGGCAACCAGCCTGAGAGCACAGCTTCTGAAGTGCGTGGGAACCTTACGCTCCATCCCTCCAGGTATAATATGATATGTTCTCTCTTAAGCCTGCTCCTCCTTTTTTGTTGATTAATGGTTAGGATGTTACTGCAGCTGAGGGTGTAGCTCAGTTCTGGAGGAGGTGGATGAGGTGGGAAAGTCACACAGGCAACCGCAAGAGCATATCCCCTATACATTTACTTACACTTACCTCTTCTATTACGTTCTGACTGGGATTCATTCTAACCTGCCGTCCCGATGACGATACGCAGTGTCATTTACAATTTTCCCCCAGTGCCCACGCAGCCGGACAGCTTGGCGCAGATGCACGTGGTTTGTGAGGAAAAATTGCCGCAATCGTCAACTCCTTCAAATTCACTGAGAGTTAAACTTGATTGAGGATTTTTTTTTTTTATATATTTGGCAAATGACTTATTGAATTGAAATGTCCAAGTACAGGATGTTTGCTCCGGTGTCCAAAATATTTACTATGTAGACTAAGCCTTTTTTGGGGTTGACCAGAAAATGTTTCAGTTCCACCACGCAGACATAAGGAGTTTCGGCATCATACTTTGGACTGAGTTCTGGATGGATTATTTTGTGTGCAAATTACAGTCTCTGTTTTAGCACTGTACTACATCAGACAGTTTTCTTCCTTGGTACATAGCAGTTTTTCCCATCCTATTCATATTTCAAACATGCTCACCTGTGGGTTTGTGTCTGGCCAGAGAGATGTTGATGCAGAGGTTTCCAAATTCACACAGCTGTTGTAATGACAATGACTGGTTGAGTTAAAACAATTGTTTCACAATGGAAACAATGTAAAAAAAAACATGATAATTAAAACTATTGGACATTACTGAACAACAAAGCAGTTGGTAGCACACTACTTTTTTTTGCTCTTGCAACATTTATATTGCAATCACCCACAACATTGAGTTATAATAATAAATGGATATTGACTGCCCTTAATATTTGATTCCAAAATGGTTAATTCATACAGCAGTGGAGTGTGTTTTTCAACACCTGAGCCGTCAGGTTCAAGTTGTGTAGTTTGGATTCAGCATTATATGGTATTTGTCAATAACTGCAATAGCAGACTGGTCTGGCTGACATCGAGCTCGAAGCTGTGAGTCACTGGGGTCATTAGTAGAAGACAGTCTTGCCAGTAGGAGACAGCATTTGAATTAATCACCATATCATTTGAAATAGATCACTTTCTCATGTAAAAAAAAAAAGACAAAATACAGTATATCTGAGGTTGCCAATGATGTAAGATCATTCACTTTCAAACAAACACACAATAACATTATTTAAAATGAATCGGCACCTTTGGTGTAACAACAAAACAATACCAGGACATCACGCTTCCATGGCGTTGAATGATTGAAGTAAAGCAAGACATCTGAGATGTGTCCTTTTCAAGACGCCGTACATGTTCCTGATTTGTTCCTTAGCAGGAGCCCTGGCATGTATTTTCGGCTCTGACACTTCGCGCCTACCACATTCACCTAATGAGAAATCCTATGCATCTAAGACATGTGGTGTATGACCCCTAGGAAGCCACTATTGGGCTCCTGCAGAGAGCTTGGATGTTCTTTCCTCTCCCCAATCTGCTTAGACAAGAGCCCGTCTAAATCCCAGTCCCCTGGCGAGATGGAGAAAGATATCTCTAAGATGGCGAGGGAGAGTAGGAGCTATATTCTCTGTATAGCATGAGTTTTGCCAGTTTTTTTCACTTTAAGGACAAATGACTAAATCCCTTTCGGGCATTATTGAATAACCAGCATCCCCGTTTCGAAGGGGTGAGTTAATAATATCCAACTGTGTCTTGATGAAGATTTAAACTTGCCATACGGATGTATTTTTTTAGTTTAATTCAAGTTCATTAGAATCTCCCGCAGAGCTGAGCGTCGCCTTGCCGCAATGATATCAGCTGGAAATTGCTCAGCGTTGCGCAGCAGCATGCACTTTGGCCTTGCCTCTTGCAGGCCACGCTGCTCAGCTTTATCAGAAGATGTGGGTATCCTCGAAGGGTTCACGTTCATGGCGCCACATGGCCTCGCGTAGAGCTATTATGTACATTTTAATAATTTAGCCTGATTTATGTAACCTTAGCAGTCATTCTCTAATTAGTTTTCTCCAAATGTATTACTTCACCTCTCCTTTACACTAATTCAACTCAAAGATAATTGTATTTTCTGAACAAAGATAATTGTATTTTTGGAACATTTTGGAAATTACTATCTTAACTTTAAACAGAAATGTGAGGATTATTTTCATATTGATGATGGAAAGGGAATGTTATGTACTTCTGCCAGAGGACAAGCATGGAATCACGCCTACTTCCGTGTATCTTGAACTACTTTCCGTTGCATTTTTCTTTCCCTCACTGCACATGAATTGTTGATTTCATAGGCTTTTCAATTGTTTTGTCTTTGATGATCCCATGTTCAATTAAGCATTCATTCTCCGAGTGCTCGTCTGTCTTCCAGGACACTCCCTGAGGAGTAGGGTAGGTTGTTTGTCAGCACTTGTAAAAACATCAATTAAGCCTCTCAAGGCCATAATAACTTCACTATTCACAGAACTTCACAGAAGCTCTCAGCGAGTATGAGCTCTTTATATAAGTCATAGTATGTTTTTGGCTTCTTGAATAAAAATATGTACTAAAATGTATTCACACAGCAACTGCAGTTTTTAATTCTTTATTAAACTGCTTTTAGCACGCTCATCCAATTTTCTTTTTTTGTTGAGGTTACATTGTCGAGATGATTAAACTGTTGTTGCTATGCTACAACTTTATAGGAGAGGTTGAGGGGGCAATTCAATTTAGTTTGAGGGCATTCACGTCATTCAAGTCATACACTAAGACTTGTACATTGGTCATTGTACAGTGCCGTCAGAAGGTGTTCACACCCCTTTACTTTTTCCTAATTTTGTTGTCACAAATGGCATTAAAAATGGATAACATTCAGACACTATACCCCTTAATGTCAAAGTCAATAATTATACGGTGAGTTGGCTTGGGTCAAGTACTCATCTTGATATGAAAAAGATACATTTTATGGAGTAAAGTTTTGCTCAACAAATCACGTGTTCTTACATGTAGTATAAATACTTTTAGTAGAAACATTTAATTTTTTTATTAATTTGAAATTTGAAAATACTTTGTGTTAAAATACATATTGGCTAAATTTCAAACTCTGTCAGAAAGAGTTGAACATACTTAAAAATGGGTAATAATTTTTGAAAATCGTGAAACCGTGTCATATACAGTCCCTTACAGTAAAAATACTAAAAAAAATATTCAAATCAGCATGGTAGTGGTGACTCCGGTAGTGGCTCTCACTAATGGCTAACCTAAAGATCTATTTGTTTTTCAATGAAATGAAAAAATAATGAACATACTTTTCACTACTACTACTAATATTACAGTACTACGTTATATACTATATTATCATTATATTGCCATTACTAACTCTACAAAATGTGTGAGATGCAACCTACCAAAAACCAAACCAGAGATGGGATCACCTGTTTGTTCTTGTAATCTAGGGAAAATCACAAAACAAATAACAGGATTATATAGATAGTTTCACAAGTGACATGTTTGAATTTTACCAGGCAAGAACCAATTCTTATTTACTGCAATGGCCATGGGGTAATGTTACAGGGGAGAGAGGAACAATTAGAGTTAATTTTCTGTTAAGGGACAGAACAACATGGCTTTCACATTGACAGTATGGGGATTAGAACCAGGGTCCAATTGGATACTAGTCAGATGCCCTAACCACTAGGCCACCTGGCCATTTTCATATTGTTTTCATAAGGTTAGAGTTAAAGATGTACTGTTGTGTTCAATTTGAAATTAATACAGTTCATAAAAAAGATGCATTCTGGGATTTTTGGCAACTGATTGTGTCTAGTCAAAACAGGTCCTGAAAATTGTGTCCAGTGTCATGTATGTGCAGATTTGCAAACCACTCAAATTTCTGGCTATGAGGTACAGTTTGATAGGGATTCTACTTACAGATTATGCATATAATAAACATCATATTACACATTCAGCTAAAACTGGGAGGTTTAAAAAATAAGTAAAAATGACAATGTACTACATTTCCGAGTCCATAAAACATGATTTCTGTAGATGATCGGTTTAAGCTCCCAGACAAGGTTAGTTTTATATATTTGCCTTACTTGAGAAAAATAAATCATGATGCTTATTAGGAGCAGAGAATAAATGTAAAAAATATTTTTTACATATCAGTAATTTAGCAGCACTTTTATCCAGAACAGCTTAAATTAGTGAGTGCATACATTTTAAAATCCACACCCCCAACCCACAACCCTGGGTTTTGCAAGCACCACACCAGGCTAAAGATTAAATTATAACTCAAGATCAAAATGACTCAGAGTAAATATTAAATTATGCATTAATCAATGCCACAAACCTAGGACATCAAAGAGCACAGCAACTAAAATGATGATTCAGTGGCAGCACAGATTCATCAGCTTTTCCATAGGAATTAGACCAGCAAAATATCACAAACCGTAAATCAGCACAGTGGTTCTCTTTTTAGGAGAGTTAGAAATGCAGAACAAGCTGGATGTGAACGGTAGGTTTAATATGAGTATTTCAACTCAAGCAGAATGAGAAAAAGAAATGCACACTTAAGCCATGCCTTTACACAGCTATATCAAAAGCCTTCCTGTCAATTTAACAGGTCCATGTTGCTGCTGTCAATTGTTCCCTGCTTCATTTATTCTGAACTGAGAAATGAATGAATTCTGGGCTGTGGTCCATGTGGCTCGTTTCTAATTGGTTTGTGTGCGCGCTGCTCTTTTCTAACTGGCTAAAGTATCTGTTTATCTGTTAAAAGTTCTCATCTTAGCTTTTTGTCTGTGGAAAAGAAAGAAAAGGGTTTGGATCAGGCTTGCCAGATTTAATTGACTATAAACCGCATAATCACCTGCGGACTCTGAAAAAAGCCACCCGAACGCTATTTTTTCTATACAACCCTACCTGTAAATTGACCCGCCCATTTTTGCCCATACACTGTCATTAAAAGTAGCCCAATTGGGTGGGAAACCGCACCATCTGGCAACACTAGTCTGGATAAGAAGACAAAATACTGCAAACAGGTAAACGATGGGGTGGGTTTGGAAAGATAAGACGAAAGGCTCTGAAGTTGATCAACTACGGGACATAAAGGGGATGGTATGGAGTAAGGGGTATATAGAGTGTGACTGGCTAGGAAATAAACATGGAATGGACAGTTGGTTTGCTTCTGCATTAACCGGCCAATGATTTTGGACACTAAATCTGCTGTGCTCCTGAATGTCTTCGTGTATTTGATCTTAAGAGCATGCGTCCCTTTTTTAAAAATCAGCACAGATCCATTACCCATGTCTAGGTATACTCGGGGGTGTGAGCACATGTAAATCTGTCACACTTCCAGTATTGAAATTGTGCCTGTTTGTGTATCTGTGAATTAAAACATCAATCATGTATGGTGGCACCTTCATTAGCGCATGTACATTCCTGTTTCACAGCGTAACTGTAGGGGATTTCGCGAGGTAATGGTTTGAAATCCTACAGGAAAAATGGAACCACCCCCTCTTCGTGGAAGTCAACCGTCCTCTTTTCCAGTCTTTTGTTGCCTCTGTCCCAACTTTTTTGAAACATGTTGTTGGCATCAAATTCAAAGTGGACATATTTGTCAAGAAACAATATGTCTCAGTTTCAACATTTGATATGTTGGCTTTGTACTATTTTCTATTGAATACAGGGATTAAATGATTTGCACATCACTGCATTCTGTTATTATTTACAGTTCACACAGTGTCCCAAATTCTTTGGAAACGGGGTTGTATATATTTCATCTTAAAATTCCCTATTTCGTGTACTAAAGAAATCTGTAAGCTGACCTAAAAAACCACTCAGATACCACAAGAGTCAGAAAAGTTTGAAGATGTGCTTAAGGCCTGAATTCAATCTAAAAACGGGTTATCTTTTCAATGCAATGTAAGTGGAGATCTCATTTATGGTAAATACTGCATATGTCGTCTCATTTGGAAATTGCCTAAAAAATGCTATGCTTACAATCCACCTTCAGATTGAATCCTGGCCTAAGCCCGCCATGGTTGGGTTACCCTTCATAATAATATTTCTTTGAATTACAGATAGTTATATCTTGGATTCATCTTATCTCCCCATTTCTTCCCATGAATCTATTCTTTTATATCTGATTCTGTTTGTCTCATTCTTCGTGTTTTGCCCATTAAAAAGAGCCTTGAAGTCTCAACAGCTCTTGTGACCTTGTATGTAATTTTGTCTAAAAAGCTACTTCTCTCAAAAGAGCACCAATGGATGGCGCTGACAATGGAAGCGAAATAACGAGCGGTTGGCGCTGCCACGGCTTGTCACTTCAAAAACCACAACATCTAACAGCGAACAGGAGGGGGAAAAAAGAGTGGAGTTTGCCAACGAGGCTGATGCAGGAGGGAAAGATGAGAGTAGGTAAATAGGGAATGAGAGAACCAAGTAGGCAGAGGAAAGAGAGAATCCAGTAGAAAGGAGAGAGACTTAACAAAGGAAAGACAAAATGAAGTATGATGAGTGGAAAGAGAGAATCAAGTAGAAAGAAGAGTGTTAAGAAAGGAAAGAGAGTGAAGAAAGGAGATGATAGAAAACAACGTATAGGGAGAGGAAAGAGAGAATCAATTACAAAGAGAGTTTTAAGAAACGAGAGGAAAGAGAATGAAGTACAGGGAGAGGATAAAAAAACTGAAGGAGATTTCAAGGCTCAGGCTCTTGTCTGACTGTGTCTCCCCTCTCCCACCTCCTGGCGTTCTCCAATCTGTTTGGCGTCCTGGCCTGCCAGTCTTCTCCTGGTGTTGATTTGACACCATGAAGGGTCTCTGCTCCCTCCATCCACTGACAGGCAAACCTGTCAGAGGAAGCCATGCCAACTAGGCAGATGAGAAAGCAGCTGAGCCTGTTGGGACTCAAGCCATCGAGGCCCTCGACCATCTACCAGCGTGCTTTGCCCTCGGCGCGTCACCTTCGCTGCCCGACAGAGACGTCGCCACACGGACAACCCTCTCATTATTCACTTTGACAGGGCCGCACGGTCCTGACGATGGGATCCCGGGCTTGTTCGAGGGGCCCAGAGCAGATGTTAGAAGCTGCACTCGTTGCCACTTGTTATGGTAAATGCTAGCTGAGGAGAAGGAATAGGCTACTGCTGCTAGCCACAGTTGATAAGCAAATAGAGAGGAAAATGTCTCAATCTTGTTCGACACCGAGATACTCACATGGAGGGGTGTACAATGGGTGATTGACGTAGTAACCAAGCCAGGTCGTGAAGCCCCAGTGGAAGGCACAGCCCTATAAAAAGAGACAGAAAGGGACAGAAAGAGAGAGAGAAGTGGGTTTGCCTTTAACTGTTATTCTCCTCGCTCTGTTCCCCCCAAACGTGAATAAAATGGATGGAAGAGGACGTATTAATGCGTCTCTCACACTGGGCTGTGTCGGCATACTGATGTGCAAATCTTGATTGAGCACAGGTTGATTCAGCCTTTCTTCCCTTGTGATTAAGTGATTCAGGACTCGTATATGAAGCACTACGGCGCCCTCCCCCTGGTTATTGGGTTCCACCGCGTGAAGAGCTCATGATGAGGCCTGTTGCTAAGCCCCGGCAGCAATGAGCTCCCAAAATTCTCCACATGCATTAAGACTTTCTTAGACATCTTTCTCCTCCTCTAATCAAATGAGGTTTGACCTTAGCGGCGGCAGAATACAAAGCAGGCTGAGCATAGGCACTCCATAAGCCCAATTTGAGACATCCCTGCAAATCTGCAAGTGGAGTTGGGGAAAGCAACAGTATCAGCACACTCCACAGTTGAAGATAAGTGCAGAAGGGCAGAAAAAGACAGGAAATGCATATGTTTACCACCATCAATATTCTTCGCCGCATCAGGGGAAAAACATGAGGACACAAATATGGCTGACCTTCAAAATGTTACAGCCGCAGCGTGAACTGTGGAAGCCTAATTCTGTTTTTGGAAAAAAAAAAGTGCTAAATATATTTTCCCTACAAATGTGTTTACATTAAATAAATGTACACAAATGTATGTAAAATACATATACATATATATATATACACATATATACATATACACATATACACACATATACACATACATACATATACACATACATACATACATACATACATACATACATACATACATACATACACACATACATACATACATACATACATACATATATATATATATTACTGTTATAATATACATAAAGAAATTCTCATATAGGTATACAAATATTCCTTATATGTTTTTTCTCTTTATGTATTTCTTGTTTTTCTTTAAAGTATTTCTTCTCCATTGTCAATGTTTTTTTCTCTAGTCATTTTTTTCTTAGTCTTTTTTCTTAAGTCCATTTAGGAGTTCCTTTATACACAGAAGTGTAATATTCATTAGTTTATTAGGCCAAAATAATATTAGCTTGATAACAAATGATATCTTTAATTACAGTATATGTTAAACAAAAAACACGTCTGCTGTACAACAGTGGTGTTTCCATTAAGTGAATCTCTCCCTTGTTTCATGACATGTTGGTGTTGTGCTTTGCTGTTTTACATGAAACCCTGTTCAAGATAATTGTTACTTTATCAGTGGCCAGTCAGTGTGGAGGGAATGTAAAAAAAAAAA
>JACXGI010012967.1:7472-21815 GCA_016801175.1 Esox masquinongy | reverse complement strand
CACAGACACGCACACACACACACACACACACACACACACACACACACACACACACACACACACACACACACACACACACACACACACACACACACACACACACACACACACACACACACACACACCTTTTGTTGTACAAAAATATTTTGTCAAAGCCTTATGAGAAAATGTTAAATAGCAGTCATTCACTATAGATGACATCACTTTCTGGAGCCAAGTGTGCCAGGGTTTCTGGTGGGCAAAGCTGACAATTAGTGTTCTATCACATGTAACTAAGTCATGGAAATAATTTGACTGTTTCCCAATGGTCATAGGTTTACAGTTCTCAAAGTCTATGACATCTTAAATGTAGTACAAACTTACAAATAATGAGTTTAAACAAAACAACTCTTCATTCGTTGCTGGTATGAAGATAACTCAGGCTTAAAATTCCTATGTTAATCTGGGAATAAGCTCTAACGACATTAAAAGAATGTTACGCAGCCGTTTTGTTTGCACAACAATATATCATCTTCTACCAAGTCGATAAGTGCTAAGATCACTGTGAAGGCTGGGAATGACAGGACCAGTTCCATAGGGCACAGCCAACATCCAAAACCTGACCCCTGAGCCCGTCCTCACCTGTAGAAGCTCGTCACGGGAAATCTTATCATCCCTGTCCAGGTCGTACAGTCGAAAAGCAACTAGAGCAGAGAAACAACAAATCAGGTCAAAAAGCAGCTTTGAAATAACAAATGCATACACCACCAGAAAACAACAACAGCCTGTGAAATCAGCAAGCTCTTCTAAGTGTTGTGATTGAAGTGAAAGTGATCAGTATACTGTCCAGACATCTAGCCCGAGTCTTGTCTCTGTTTCTGACTCCGAGCTGACAGGACAGCACACACAGGTCTGGGATTCAGGCCGGTTCTGCTGTCCGACCGGACTTACAGAGCAGCTTGTTGGTCCTGCTGTTGAGCGGTTCGGTAGCGGTTGGGTCCTTGTTCTTCTCGTTGTCTTCAATGGGACGGAAGTGGGCGAGTGTCCTCATGAAGCCCCGGAAGTTCACCTGGTCTTCCCTGTCCAGCCAACACAGCGGGAAAACAAACATTACTTACGCCCATCAGTACTCCTGTCTGACAGACATAACTACTACCTCTGCCATCCTTCAGACTGCTGGCACACGAAGGGGGACTCCCGGGAGAAGCCTGCATATAGAATCTGGGTTATTTCTACGGCGGTTTAACTATAACATGTGCTGTATAGGCATAGTAAAACAGTAATTGACATCCTGACTTGAGGTCCGTACTACTAAGACAGTCCAATGATACGTTTCTACCGGGCCTTGTGACTTAGTCTGGGCTGACAGCTCGTCTGGAACAAATCCCATTACTCATGTCTGCTCGCACCCCTGAAATCCTTAGATAGTCAACTACAGAATAATGACACACTGTTGAACCTGAACTGCAGACTGAACCCTCTTCCAGTCTGCTTCTATGTCTGTGAGTTCTGTCTTAATATCCCTGTTGTATTGGCATGTTCCTTAGGAACAAAAACAGCTTTTTCCCTCGGTAACATACACAGGGCCAAACTGTTACTGTTACCCAGTTAAATCTTGGAAATTGCTGCGTATTGTTATTTTATTTTTCTTCAGTATGAATCTTATGAGCAATATTAACATCAGGCTAGAGAGATGACTAGCCCGCGGTTTTGTTTTAATGTTTGGTCATGCTGAAACCAAGGGCTCTTTCAGAGGCAAGCCCGGCATGAACACATCACATCATTACAAACTGGCAGTTCCAACCCAGAAAGCTGATTGGTCGAGAGCTGTTGTTTATGATACTGTATACCACAGGTATGACAAAGGTACTTTTCATTGTTCAAACTGCATTGGTAACCAGTATATTATATCAATTAGGACCCGCACATTTGTGGTATATGGCCAATATATCATTTCTAAGACATTTTCTTTTGCACAAAACAGTGTCTGGATTCAGCCCTCAATCACAGTATATTGCCCCTTCAACTCTTTGTTATGAGGTGTCTTGTGGCTGTCACAGGCTGGTAAGTGGTTACTAATGTAATAATTATGAAATTATTTCTCTCATGCCTGTGGTATAAGTAATAAGGCACATGTGGTATATGGGCTGTATTCGGTATACCACCCAGTTTAGAAATATCTAGATACACATCAATTACACAGTGAGATGTAAATGCAAAACATAAAAGCTAAAATCGAATCACAAAAAACAAACACATTCTTCAGTAAAAATGTCACTAACATCCTCTGCATTTAACATCCACAGCAACAAGCCAGCACAAAAAGATCTGGTACCGAGCTATAAAGTCCTGCTTTAAAACAAGACCAAGGAAACATCAGTAACCAGCATGAATTACCATAGCTAAAATTAAGTCGCCCACACGTACTCTGGTTGTTTTAGGGAATTTAATGACAGCCCAACAAAGGCATGTTGTCCAAAAACATGAAGCTCTAAAGCCAACTTCAAAGGTCACCCCAACTGGTCGCACACAGTAGGTCTGTAACTTTGTAAAGTAGAAAATAAAATAGACACTGATCACTGGTGTGGACTGACCCTTGTCCTTTGACCAAAATAATGTTTAGTATATGTTTAATGAATCACTGAACTGCTTTACTCCTGTGACACAAGGATGTGTGACATTGAAGTGTACTCTTGAGGAAAATATTGAAAGGCAGAGCTAAGAGCCTGTAACCGGAAGGTCAACAGTTCAAACCCCAGGTATGACCCTACTGGTGAAAACCCTAATGGCTTCTGAAAGTGGTTTTGAAATTGCTAAATGTAAATGACAAAAATGTATTGTCATAAAATAAACTGAGAGACAGTGAATGAAGTTAGGAAGACTACTCACCCCTCAGGAAAGAAGGCATTGATGATTCTGTCTCCCAAAGGGTTGATGGCCAACTCTGGAATCCGCTGGAAATCTTCTCGACTACAGAAACAGGACAGGAAGAAAATTAAGTCAATGACAACAAGGGACCTTTGGACCATATTCTCTTAGTGTTCAACAGCTTGTCCCCACTTCCAACCACACACTACGGAGCACAGAAAACCACATACGACACTCTGGACAACCACAACTATTCAATGTCTATGCAGCTTGTTTGATTTGATTCACCTGTAGTGATCACTGTCTTGGATCGTCAGACCAGACTGACATTAAACACGTGTGCGAGTGTATGTGTTGTCATCACAGAGGACAGTGTGTCTCTGACTGGTAAGATATTAAGCCGAGGATTTGATGTGGCTGCAGTGTTGTGGCAACTGACGAATAATTAAGACGAGTCACCTTGGATTCACCAGAGAGGATTAGGGCAGGTAACAGCCCAATACAGACAGAACACTTCAGCGACGGGACACATAGAACCCACACCTGTTATGTCAACAGACCAGTGGTGTGTTCCAATTCCGTGTTAGATCTGGAGAACGTCTGCCCCCCTGAAACCTGACCCACACCCTGCTTACATTTCCCAACTAACATGACCATTCCTGACAGTGATTGGTTGAACACAGCAAACGTGCATTAGAAGGTGTGAACTCTAGGTCCATGTGACTTTGGGATCAATGAGGGAAAGTTGAATTATAATGGGATTATTGTCACTCTCTGGGAGTCTGAGCAGCAATCATGTCTTTGGGTCTTCGACATTGGTTTCTTTGACTGGCGCACACACACACTCTAAAGACAAAGAGAAAAAAAAGAAAAAAAAAAGGAAGCCTAATGCCTGGAAAATGTGACCTTAAATGTCCCTGAAACCACAATAGTCTCAGACACAGTATTGGTGTGTACAAAACACAGGGCAGGCTACGTTTCATACACACAAAACTCTACCGGCCAGGTCATACACACCTGCTGTGGACACTGCAAACAGTCAAGTCAGATGAAACTGATACATAGGTCAAAACAATCTGCCCCAAAAGACATCTTAACCAGCAACAAATATAATAATAGTCGACATTATAGGCCTGGGCTGTTTTTAACTCAATTATATTACAAACTTTGATGGTAGCCTTGGACAGACATCTTGGGCATGACACACGCTTGAAAAGTAGAATCAGGTGAGCTGGTCCAGGGCCACAACTACAACGTGTGCAATTGGTGCTACTCGAGGACTGGGTTCTGGAAACACCACAGCATGCAATGCCTGAGACTTGCGCCTTTTGGCCAGGCGAGTGTGAGCGCACTGTGAACAGACTGAGGCCATGAACATTAAACGTGCACACTCAATTTCAAAACCACACAGGCTGAAAATACACTTGCACTGCCACTTTGAATTAAGGCAAACAGTCATTTGCCTCCAATTGATTTTCACTGGCACACAGCCAGGCCGTGTAACTCCTGCACATTACCCAGTTGGCTCTGACGGTGGTTACAGAGGACTAATCTGGGGACAGAGGATGAGCCTAAACACAGTCTGGTAAATGTCTTACAGACAGTTCACACAAGTGTGAGTGTGTTCTTTGTTTCTCTTTCCTAGGGGTTAACTGCAGTTTATAAGAAATAGAACAAAGGCTACAATGGCAAAATGTGCAAAATAAACAACTAGTCATTGAACAAATACCATCAACTCTCATTTGAATGGAATGGTTAATAATTTACTATTCCTCCCATCAGGGTCAGAGAATAAGTTGTCAGGCTGAATATGACTGGCTATTACTTCAGAGATGTATCAAGTACGGCGGCATCACCGAGTTTACGTGTGTAGTTATCAGAGGTCTGACGGCCTGTACCTGAGCGTGCCATTCTCTCCTTTGTCCAAGCTGGTAAAGCGACTGTAGAGCCGGGTGATCTGACTGTGGGAAACTGCAGTGAAAACACAGTGTATTAGAATTGTTTGACAGGATTTACTGGGATCATGCCTTTAAATCCTGCAGGTCCAAATGCATTAACTTCAACAGTTAAACCCAAAAGAGGAACAGAATGATGTAACTGTGATATCTTGCTCATATTTGTAATCCTATAACATTCCTTATTCAACAAGGTTTGTTCATGATTAATGTAGCAGTTTTTACTACTCTGTGATCCACTGGGCAAAAGCTAATTAACATGGCTACAGTTCAGACACTAGAACAGGCAAACATGTCAGAACGTGTGCAGTAACACTGTTCCCCGCAATAATTGCATAACTCAGCTCAACCAACAGCAGAAGCACATCATGTAAAGCCGCACTGACTAGGCACAATGTGAAATATGAAAGTGCCCAGAAAATTACGGCTACGTCAAAATGTCATCTAATTTGGTTACGTTACACAGACTGGACATACACACAGGAACATTAACTAGCCGATTAACACTGCCTTCAGTAAACTGGCTTGCTAAATGGCTAACAAACTACTGAGCTAACAGGACTAGGAAAAAGTGGACGAGTGAACTCACATCCAGTCTCTTTTTTTATTTCTTCAATCTCCTCCTCTCTCAGTAATGTCGACGCTCTAGATCCCATGGTAAAGTCCTACGTCACCTGGCTAGCTGACCTTGCGCTAACACGTTTTTAAAACAGTTTTCCGACTAATGATAGGTTGATTAGCTAGCCGAATTGCGCTTACTAGCGAAAAGCTGGGTACATGAAGCTAGCTCGATAGTAATTTCGTAACGTTGCGATGATTCTAAACCCAATTGCCTAGTGTTGGGGCGTTCCTTAAGGTAGTTTTGGTAATTCCGAGATTGTGTCGCGAACAGCTGATCCGGTAGCTGTCAACTTCTAGCCTGCTTTTTCAATGATTACAACAATCCATGGAGTGGCTAGCCAGCGGTCTTCCTGCTTACCAAAGGGGGCGGGGAAATATGATGACGTAAGAATAATGACAAATCACATTGGAGATCGAAGAGGGAGGTTCCCAAACGTTAGTTTCTAAAACGTTGTAAAATCAATAAGAACGGTGAGTGTAAATCTGTTTTAATGTACATACTACTGATTTAGCCATATTTTAACAATATATGTTTTTGTTATTAAAAATATGGCTGTAATAATCATTTTTACTCCACAAGATGTTAGAGCAAGATAAACTGGAACGCTCCAAATACCGTAGTTTTTTGCCGCACGGGGTTTTTTTTTTACAAGTTGTTGTGTACAATGACCACCTTGCGAAAGGCATAACAATTGCAAGACAGCACCCTGTTCCGTGTAAATACAATCTAAGCACCGTGTATAAGGGAGTAGACAAGAGATCAATAAATGACACCATATGAGTTGATACATATATACAGATGATTCTTAAGCACGTATATCAGGTAGCAGCTCTGTCAATTTGTATTTGAAGGACGGAGGAATGATGAAAGTTTGAGGGTTTTTTTTCAATCTGTTCCAGTAATTTGTGATTGAGAACTCAAAGGCATGACGGCCAACAGAATTGTTGACTTTAGGAGTGACCATGAGGAAGGACCTGAGGTAGACAAGGGATTCACCTGATAGCTACTTGCAGATAAGCTGTTATTAATTATACTGATGTGACCAATAAGTGCCAGTTTTTCAGAGGGCAAAGGCACTTGTGACAACGCGGATGGCGTTGCGGAATTCTACGTCGAATTTATTGATGTAACAATTAGCTGCAAGCCTGTAAATGATGTTGTCAAGGTCCATGACAAGTAGGGTGTAAACCTTTATAAGAGTATGCTTGGCAGCATGGTTGAATGATTCTTTATTGCGAAACTGGAAGCCAGTTCTGGATTTCACTGTACAGTTAAGGTTGCTAATATGGTTCTGGATTGGAACAAGAGAGAACCAGATGTATACAAACGCTGCCTTGCTGGAAATGGTTTGTGAGGGCACAGGCAAATAAACGGAAGAAAACCAATTTTAAAGAAGTGTGTTCTACTACTTGGCAAACCAACTCAGCAGGCGCCACTTGGAGTGTGTTGCTGGAACAGAAGCCAACGTTGGAGATTTACTGCCACCTGCCGTTTGTTCTAGAGGATTAGTGAATCCCGAACCACCTTCATGCCCCGTACCAACTCGATCTAATCGACCGCGGTTGCCCGGTGTTGCTGACAAGAACTCAGAGGGTGACTTCTAGAATGACTAGGGGATCAATAAACCCGTCCATTTTTAGTCACACTTGAAACTGTGCATAACTCTGCTCAATCCAGTCGACTAGCTACTTCTAAAAGTACTCAATGGTGCTGCCGAAACGCTTGGTCGAGGCCTCTATCATTCTGATTACAGCTGCACATTTCTGGTTGTACTCATCTACATTTCGGATACACATTGGAACTCTACATCAAGGGGCCACTGTTCTAGCATGGAAGAAGGCTATTGACTACAGCCTGTAATCGCAATTTTGTAGCGCGGAAAAAATAAGCATGCGTCTTTCGGTCAGTTCTTGTCCTATCAGTGGCCTGTGATTTTCTACGTTTGTAGATCTGTCGGACAGTGGAATTATGTACTTTGAAATTACTATGTAATTTGCACCTGATTCTAATTTTAGCCATTTTATTTTATGGTAACGTTAGGAGTGAACAAACTTATTCCGCATTTATTTCAATTACATAAATGCTTTAATTTATTTCAAATTGGGTTACCTTTGTCAATGAATGTGGTTGAAATGTAACTCAGCTATCCATGTTTCTAGATTTGTACAAAAAGACTTTTCCAGTAGATGGACTTAGTTTTTCACATGAGTGTATATTAAAGTGAGTCCATGGGAAGCAACATAGGCCGTCCCACTTGATGTAAATTTTCTTAACATGTAACTCCTTGGCTATTCCCTCTCCTAATGGAGTCATGTTTATTAGCTTCACACGTTTTGAAAAATATGAAAATTGAGACACGGGGGAGGCGCAGCGGTTTCGGAGGAATTAGAGGTGGCCACACAAACTTCGGGCGACCTCCACACCCTTCGTCCCCGGGCTGTCTTCCCCTTTCTCCGGCATCGCATCCCACCGTCCTCCTCTCTTCTGCATCTTCTCTTTCAGGTGAAGGTGTGATACTGACACCGAAGACACACTCTGTATACACTATATATTAAACTGCCTGTACTGTTTAAGGACCATCTTTTCTTTCCTAAGCAACTCTACAGTAATCCTAAAATGACAACCCTTCCGACTGAAGAGGTACCGATGTTTGACTCAGACAATGTTCATTTAACACTGACTGGACACGACCCATACAGAGGTGGTGTTCTATGGTTATGACAGTTGGTTCTTCTGACTGTCAAGAACAGACAGCCAAATGCAGATCAAACTTCAACTTAAAACGGGTAAAGGGGGAGAAGGGAGAGTAATTAAGAGTACAGAGAAGTCATTGTCCAACATGTCCAGGGTTTATTTCAACACCCTATGGCAACATCAACCTGTCCCTAGCCAAAGCCATGTTTCAGCAGTCCAGGACCTGTTGTCAGGGACATCTGCCAACACTTCCAGGTCCTTTACATTCCAGTTTGTCCCTAGGTACAGATCTAGCATCAGTTTGTCCCAAGGTACAGATCTGGGATCAGTTTGCCCCAAGGTACAGATCTAGGGTTGGGTTCCCATCGCCAATCCTAAACCAAACTTTTAAAACATGCTAAACTTTGACCCCAGAACTACATCCAGGGGGACATTGATCCTCCGTTGCCATTCACAGTGACACAGCCAGACCTGCAGCACAACAACACCCACGGGGCAACTTGGAGCTCGTTCCAATATTCTCATACATTCATCAAAATCAGAGGAGTAAAACATCCTTCCCATTGAGAACCATGATCACAGAGACAGTGCAATTCATACATTGCAAAATGTCTCAATAAAACTAGGAAATAAAAGATGTTTAAAATATATATTTTTTAAAAGGTGAGAATGCAGTGTGATGATTAAACCCCCCCCCCCCCCCAAAAAAAAATCAAAATTCCAGTGCAAAGAGAAGCCTCATTTTCTTTCTGAAACCATCCTGTCCAGTGACACAGCAACCTGATCCGAAGTGTGTATGTCGATGTTCAGAATGACCCAACTAGTTAAACAGGCACACACTCTCCAATGTCAATAGGATCCTGAAGGGGGAACACAACAGTCAGACATGAATAGTCACCAAAAGCTACATTCCTTAAAGCTACATGAGGGAACACAATGCGTTCCATTAGGTGATAAACCGCCTTCATTGTGATTGTGACATTTTTCCTCAACCGTGCAACTTTTATCTTCATTTACCATCTTTGTACTGGCAGGGAGTGTGCCGGTTGAAGGCATACAAAAGTACATTTTTTAGAACAGGGCTCCGCATTCAAGTGAATAATTCTATTTCTACGGCAGGAGGAGATGTGGGATTGGTACAGCACCTGTCTGTTGGGTAACCTTCCTCGCACAGGTTGACTAGAGCATAGAGGTGCCTCAGGGCGTACTCGTACTGTAACACAAGAACAAATACAGCCTTAACACAGTGTAGCCTGAAGGGTCCCACTGTAACAATATTATAAATACAGCCTTAACGGTCCAGCCTGAAGGGTCATAGTATAACACAAGAGCAATTAATATCCAGCACGTACAGTAAACTGCAAAATTATGAGAGGAATTTACATGCAACTCATAATGCTCCTAGAGTTGTTTTGCATATTTCCTGTACAGCCACCGGTGTGGTTTTCTTTTATAGAAAAAAAAAAAGGAAATGCACTGACAAAGCCCAGGTGAACAGTCGCTGTCTGTGCGGGTTTCTGTGCAAGACATTTGTTACACGCTTCTTATCCAGGATGAATTCATGTCACTCAGTCTCTGAAGTATACAGGTCACTCTTACAGATCGTCTAGATAAAAACATGTAGGTTATTCATCTCAAAAGAGAACTGAAATTCTGCAGAAGTGATGATCAAGACTTTGATTCCTTCAGAGACTGAAACGATCGACCGTAATCACTTCGCTCTACTCAGACGAGGCAGGAGCGAGCAAGAGACAAACCAGGTTACTGGTGACGCAAGACGCTATAAACACATCTGATTGATTGACTGATTAGGTTGATGGAAGTCCGGCGCTTTGACAGGGTCTGTGTCCCAAACGGCACCCGGTTCCTCACACAGAGCACTGCGTTTGAACTATGGGTGGGTAACAAGCGCACTAAAATGGGGTTCCATTTGGGACCAGGTCACTGAGAGAGCGGTGTGCTGACCTGGGCGTTATGCCAGTTGAAGCAGTGGGTCTTGTAGTGACTGACAGCAGCCTTGTAGCACCGGTGCTGGGTCAGATCCAGCTGGCTACTCAGAACCTTCTGGGTCATGGCCTTGTTTCCAGTGACCTTCTGCACGATGCTGCGCGTCGTCTCCCTCAGCATCTCACGGATCTATAGGCCGACACCACACAGAACATCAGAACAAGGCTTAGATCTAGGGTGAGTCTCACAGTATGGATTCAGCTGTAGGATCAGGCCGTCATCGACCCCCCATAAGCTTATTTGTCAAAGTCCAAAAGGCAAAACTGATCCTAAATCAGTGCTTGTACTTGGAGAGGCTCTGTGGCCCAAACATCAAACTTCCCTGAGATAACACAGGCTCATTATGACAACGACTGGGCTATGTTCAATACACAGGAAATGGAAAACGCTCCCAAACAGACCGGAATGGGGAGCTACTGCCTGAACCTCAGAGGAACACCTGTCTTTTGTCTCAGATACGGTGAGCCAGGATGTTCGCAACCAAGGCTTGTTTTCCAAAATATAACACTTAGAAAAACAAGGTGGAAAGTAAACATCACCACCCCCCCCACCCACCCCCCCACCGTCGTTTACCTTGAGCTCGGAGTTGATCTCATTGAGGTACTTCCTGGCTGCGGTGATGTCGTTGGTCTTCATAAGTTTCCGCTTGAGGATGGCCAGGGGTACATCCGGGCTGGGAGCGAGGTCCGGCTCGGCTACAGCCTGAAGGGTCACGGGGCGGGCGGGCTGGACGTTGTCCTTGCCATTACCCTGGAAGGCCATCACCTTCATGTGGGCAAGAGTCTGCAGAACAAGTCACACACAGACAGTGAGGGTGGGCCTGGCAGTGCTACAGCAGAGGGTCCAACTCCGTACAGGATTCCCGCGTGACCCTCAAGACCAAAGTGGCTCTGCGTCACGCGTAACTCTAATTCAGATAACCCCTCTGGAACTTGAATGTGCTCCGGAATATAATCCCATTTTCTAATTTTAACATTTTTCTCTGGGAGCAACTCCCACCTTGTTCCCAAACTGCATGACGTGACTGGTGTTGGTGTGTTTCTTGACAATCTTGAACTGTTTGAGCAGCGTCTCCTTGCTCAGGTCCTCCTGTCATCAAAACAGACAGGGAAACATATTAGGGAGATTACAATGGATGCCTAATGGTGATTTGCCCTTAATTCATGACTAACCCACTGGGTTACAGCTATACAATGTTTTATTTAATGATTTGAAAGCAACAAAAATGTTTGGTAAGAAAGAAATTAAGTGAGAATTTGTGGTAAGCATTTTTTCTCTGTGATGGGAAGTTCGGTTCAGACACAAAGGGTTGCGGGTGCAGCAAATCTCACCACGTCAGAGTCTTCCATCCAGTTGACGCTGTACCAGTCGCCCAGGTATGTGTCTCTCTTCTCGTCGTAGTAGCAGGCGTACGACGACTCGTGAGAGTTGGCTGCTGTGGTGGCGTACACTGGAAGAGACACATTCATTACAGCCAGAAAAATACCACATTTTCCCAAGCTTCCCTTGCTAATAAAGCCCGCGAGATTTAATAGATTCACCATACAGAGAGACAGTACGCCATGGTGATTTCACTGGCAAAGAGAGACACGGCTGTAATAAAGGCATCCAGGACACTATTACAATAGTGTTATAATGAATATCTAGAGTGGTTAACAAGTGTTATAATGAATATCTAGTGGTAAACAAGTGTTATAATGAATATCTAGAGTGGTTCATAAGTGTTATAATGAATATCTAGAGTGGTTAATAATAGTGTTATAATCAATATCTAGAGTGGTTAATAATAGTATTATGAATATCTAGAGTGGTAAACAATGTTATTATGAAAATCTAGAGTGGTTAACAAGTGTTATAATGAATATCTATAGTGGAAAACAATAGTGTTACAATATTTAGCGTGGTTTACAATAGTGTTATAATTAATAACCAACAACTAGTGGTTACACACTATTACATAATGCTATAAAAGAAAAGTGTTCCTGGAGGATAGAGGTTCTTCATCCTGGATTATCCAGGAAACTTCGTTTTTTTTTTTTAAACGTAGAAATTAAACATGGTCTAATGTACGTCAGACAATGCAGACTTTGACCTGCTTCCAACAATACAATGTCATGACGTTGGTCACATGGCAGGGTAGTCTTCCATAAATGACCCTGCCCTTCCGACAGGAGTGCTGATCTAGTCAAATGACAAACTGGACTAGAGGAAGAAGAATCAACCACGTCTGTAATGCAAGACCATAGTCACAAGACTGTAACCAAAAGACACTTTTTGGCCATGAGTATGTGGTTCATCCATGCAGTGATCACAACGCATCACTGATCAAAATATCCCACAGAAGGTCAGCAGAAACAGGATATGTGATTGTTTATTTTTTTGTTACGGATTTGACATTAGCTTTGGATTTTTGAGATCTCTGGGGAAAACTACTGTACAGGCCACACAAAAACAGTGACTGTCCTTAACAAAAGGGTAAGTCTGTCTGTTTACCTCAAACGAGGAACAAGGCCCTTGTGGATACTACATTGTGGCACGAAACTACCCTCCGCACGTGGTACGGTCAAATATCACTGAGGAAATGAAAGAAATTGGGAAGTGACAAAAAATATTATTCGGCTTTGCGTAACCACAAATACACTATGTGGCCAAAATTATGAGAGCACCTGATGGACAAACGTCTCCTTCCAAAAACATGGGCATGAATATGCAGTTGGTCCCCCCCCTTTGCTTCTATAACACACTCCAGTCCCCTGGGAAGGTTTTCCACGGGATGTTGGAACATTGCTGAAAGGATTTCCATCCACTCAGCCACTGGAGCATTAGTGAGGTCGGGCACTGATATTGAGCATTAGTGAGGTCGGGCACTGATATTGAGCATTAGTGAGGTCGGGCACTGATATTGAGCATTAGTGAGGTCGGGCACTGATATTGAGCATTAGTGAGGTCGGGCACTGATATTGAGGATTAGTGAGGTCGGGCACAGATATTGGGGGCAATTAGGTCGGGCTCGCAGTCGCTGTTCCAATTCATCCCTAAAGTTTATGATTGGGTTGAGGTCAGGGCTTCGTGCAGGCCAGTCAAAGTTGTTCCACAGTAACCATGACAATTTGCTTACACACTGACCTCGCTTTGTGCAAGTGGGCATTGTCATGCTGGAAGAGGAAATGGAATTCCCCAAACCTCTGCTCAGAATCATCTAGATTAGAATGGAATTGCATGATGTAGCATTGAGATTTACCTTCAAGGGAACTAAGGGGCCTTGTCTGAACCATAAAGAAATAAAATAAAAAGAGTGAGAGGCTCTGCCAAATGATTTAAAATGTAAAATGTTTCCTGGGTGACCTGACAGTAACCTCTCCTGGTAGAGGGCACAAGAGTTGACTCTGACTGTCTTTATGCAGGGTGGGCCTATGCCATAAGGCTCAGGTTAGGAGCAGCTCAAGGTTCAGTCACCTGGATCGTTCAGGAGTATCCAGAATGCATCCCGATATGGACTCCTCCCAAGCGACACCCTATTATACAGGGCAGAGTCAAGGGTCAAAAGTCAACCCTGTGTCACACGGAACGGTCCAGTGCGTCTTGTGTGCACTCCATATATTGTTTTTGATTGAGCCGCTTTTATCACCGGTGTTCCAGGGCGGCAATCGAAGAATAGTTACAGGAGGTTTGAGAACGTCAGAAAACTAGCTCACCATCGATGTCAGCAGGCAGGTCGGTCATCATGGATCCAGACTCGCAGGCCTCGATATAGAACACCATCTGTTCCATAGGAAGAGGAAGCCCAGGTGGACAAGCAGTTCAGTCAGTACCATCTACATTCCGATATGACAGAATATTTTCCTACAAAATCTAATCAACTGAAACAAAACGATAAATCAACAAGTTCAGGCAGGTGTCAGATCAACATTATTTTGACACACTATCCTTGGCATTCAATCAACTGCAGCACTCGTCTGAACACATGATGTGCCCTCCACACTGAAAAACCAGTTCTTCCGCACCTTCTTGTATTTTTTGTTCTGGCGCATGTATTTGATGGTCGCCTGGAGGTCTTCAACATGTAGCTGCAGAAAAAAACAACATATGCAAGTTTCATTTCCTTCTTCCAGTAGGATATTATGTTCACTTCACAGCAAAACGAGGCCAAGTCATGAACGTCAGTCACAAGACATTCACATTTCCTTGGGCAACAATGGGGGGGGGGGGGGTCCTTGT
>JACXGI010012966.1:0-21815 GCA_016801175.1 Esox masquinongy | reverse complement strand
TCTAGGGTAGGGGGCTTAGGCTATAAGAACTGTGTGTGCTGTGATTGTGTCAGACTCTGTTGGACTGAGTGCCACACTGTCTCCAGATATATCTGTATGGGGGAATAAAGAGAATTGCCGGCACTGCGATTTTGTCTCCTCTTAATCTCTTCTCATTAACCAACCCGGGGAAGTACTTTAGGTCGGTACTTCAACAGTATTAAAGTAATCTCCAAAAAAGCTACAGCACCTGCAAGAAAAACTATTTTGGACATAAGACGCTTGAAGCAGTTGACAGTTGAAGCGAGAGAAGTCTTCCAGACTGAAGACTCTACCATGTCTATAAGCTAGGTTGTCTATACGTTTAAAAGTAGCTATGGTAATGCTGCTGCCTGCGTTTGTTGTGTTAATAATTAGACAGGTAGCTAGATAATTGGTTTATAATTAGGATGTAAAACCATGGAGAAATTGCATAACTCTTCACCTGTCATGATCCATGGAGACAGAGGCAAGCGCAGGGTTTAAGTAGCTTTTAATAAAAACAAACGGAAAAACAAAAACTTAGTGCCGTACACTACAAAATAGACCATGGATAGGAAACACGAACGTGATGCTACAACAATGACCGACCAGGACAGGGAGAAAATGGCCAAACGAAATACACAGACTAACAAGGAGAACAGAAACAGGTAGGGGCTAAACACAGGTGAAAGGAATAAACTGATTAAGTGAAACGAGAACAGGAAAGACAAAACAAGGACATAACAAACCAAGGACGCACAGAAAACAAGAAGCGGAATGGCCCCTTCCGGCCGGGACCGTCACATCACCTCAGAGTAAGATGCCACAAATGGAATCTACGTTAGCAAGGTGACCACGAAGCCTAAACATTTCACTGACAAAACTTTTTAATAAAATGTTGAATCTAAAGTAATATCTCCATTTCAATAACCCCCTGTAACTGCTTTATAAAATTCAATTACGTTTTTAGTTTTTCAGAGTGGCCCAGAGAGTAGTGAGACAGTGACTGAACCAACAAAGGCCCAGAGTGGCCAGAGATTAGTGAGATAGTGACTGAACCAACAGAGAGACAGTGGCCAGAGAGTAGTGAGACAGTGACAGAACCAACAGAGAGACAGAGTGGCCAGAGAGTAGTGAGACAGTGACTGAACCAAGAGAGAGACACAGTGACCCAGAGAGTAGTGAGACAGTGACTGAATCAACCCAACAGAGAGACAGAGTGGCCCAGAGAGTAGTGAGAGAGTGACTGAACCATACAGCAGTGAGCAAGGTTTTGAATTGGGGATTATAGGAATCAAAACCTGACCCATGAGCATACAGTATACATTCTTAAAATATAAGTGTAGGTAGTTCTAAAGCCTTTAGATAGGGGCTTTATAAAGTATTCATTGAATAGTTTCCCATTACAATACAAGTCATGTATTACTAGTTTTCCTATTAGTAACCTCTCCACCCCTTTTTAGTTAATCTGGAGGAAAACATGCAAGTGGGTTAGATCCTGAATAACTTAAATGCAAATAATTTAATAGGAAATGGATATCTGTGAAACATTGAAAACAATGTGACATGTAATTTTGTTGATGGGCTATTCTCAGAATATTTTGTTGCCACAATAATTATATAGGATTATAGCTAAATCTAATATGCTGCATGTGTATGCAATGTTTGCAGGGCCATTGTTCTTAGCTTCATGGGACATTTTTTTGAATTTCAGGAAATTGGCTTTAAAATAAACATCCTTGGAAAATTTGTAGAATTTAAAATAATAAAAAAAGTTGTATTATTAAGATAGCCGAATCAGAAAAAAGATGCTTTGTGAGAATTGGAGGTTTGGAGATGGAGTTTCAAGAGTCTGGCTACAGTATGATGCTGAGGCTGTGCTGACGAGTTGTTCTGTGTGAAAAAAAAGCAATTTATTATTTTGGCCAGTAAAAAATATGCTTGGCTGGTGGATTTTTTCATCTACCAGTCCCCTTGGCAGACGAGCCCAAAAGGAAATTTTGGACACTGCAAATAGCTTTCAGCTCTGTTTGATATAATGGGAAGTGATTGTCTAGTACCAAATTAGAAATTTTGCCAGGTTTTTGTGATGTAAAAGAATGAGACAAAGATAAATGAAGTCAGAACTTTTTACACTTTTAATGTGACCTATAATGTGAACAATTCAATTGAAAAACAAACTGAAATCTTCGAGAGGGAAAAATGAAAAATAAAAACCTCTCAATAACCTGGTTGCATAAGTGTGCACACCCTCTTATGGTGTGCACACTGTTCAGAATTAACCAATCACATTCAAACTCATGTTAAATAAAAGTCATTACACACCTGGCATCATTTAAAGTGACTCTGATTAATCAAAAATAAAGTTTAGCTGTTCTAGTAGGATTTTCCTGACATTCTTAGTTGCATCTCAGAGCAAAAGCCATGGTTTGCAGAGAGCTTCCAAAGCATCAGAGGGATCTCATTGTTGAAAGATATCAGTCAGGAGAAGGGTACAAAAGAATTTCCAAAGCATTAGATATACCATGGAACACAGTGAAGACAGTCATCATCAAGTGGAGAAAATATGGCACATCAGCGACATTACCAAGAGCTGGACGTCCCTCCAAAATTGATGAAAAGATGAGAAGAAAACTGGTCAGGGAGGCTTCCAAGAGGCCTACAGCAATATTAAAGGAACTGCAGGGATTTCTGGCAAGTACTGGCTGTGTGCTACATGTGACAACAATCTCCCGTATTCTTCATATGAATGGGCTATGGGGTAGGGTGGCAAGACGGAAGCCTTTTCTTACAAAGAAAAACATCCAAGCCCGGCTTAAGTTTACAAAAACAAACATCAAGTCCCCCAAAAGCATGTGGGAAAATGTGTTATGGTCTGATGAAACCAAGGTGAACTTTTTGGCCATAATTCCAAAAGGTATGTTTTGCGCAAAACAACATTGCACATCACCCAAAGAACACCATACCCACAGTGAAGCATGGTGGTGGCAGCATCATGCTTTGGGGCTGTTTTTCTTCAGCTGGAACCGGGGCATTAGTCAGGGTGGAGGGCATTAGAACTGGGCCATTAGTCAGGGAGACTTTTTATATCCACTGTATGTCTCTGAACACTGCTGTGTTAGGTTAGACAGGCTGTATGTCTCTGAACACTACTGTGGTTGGTTAGACAGGATGTTTGTCTCTGAACACTGCTGTGGTGAGTTAGACAGGCTGTATGTCTCTGAATAGTACTGTGGTAGGTTAGACAGGCTGGATGTCTCTGAACACTACTGTGGTTGGTTAGACAGGTTGTATGTCTCTGAACACTACTGTGGTAGGTTAGACAGACTGTATGTCTCTGAACACTACTGTGGTTGGTTAGACAGGATGTTTGTCTCTGAACACTGCTGTGGTGAGTTAGACAGGCTGTATGTCTCTGAATAGTACTGTGGTAGGTTAGACAGGCTGTATGTCTCTGAATAGTACTGTGGTAGGTTATACAGGTTGTATATCTCTGAACACTACTGTGATAGGTTAGACAGACTGTGTCTCTGAACACTACTGTGGTAGGTTAGACAGAATGTGTGTCTCTGAACACTACTGTGGTAGGTTAGACAGAATGTGTGTCTCTGAACACTACTGTGGTAGGTTAGACAGAATGTGTGTCTCTGAACACTACTGTGGTAGGTTAGACAGGATGTGTGTCTCTGAACACTACTGTGGTAGGTTAGAAAGAATGTGTGTCTCTGAACACTACTGTGGTAGGTTAGACAGGATGTGTGTCTCTGAACACTAGTGTGGTAGGTTAGACAGAATGTGTGTCTCTGAACACTACTGTGGTAGGTTAGACAGGTTGTATATCTCTGAACACTACTGTGGTAGGTTAGACATGTTGTATGCAGTGTTTTAGTGGAGGGTATATGCAGGTATACAGCGTATACCCGCTTTTTTGTCAGTGGGCATAGCGTATACTCACTTCTTACTGATGCTTATGAATGTAGTACAGTGAACATACTGTATATGCAATATACAGTGAGGGAAAAAATTATTTGATACCCTGCCGATTTTGTACGTTTGCCCACTGACAAAGAAATGATGAGTCTATAATTTTAATGGTAGGTTTATTTAAACAGTGACAGACAGAATAACAGCAAAAAAATCCAAGTGGATCATACATAGCTTGCTTTTCTAATACAATATTGCAATCTTGTTGTGGTGTAAATTGGTCATCTTATTTGCACTTTCATTGTAAATTACTGAGTACCCTGTAGATTTTTTGTTTTTCATAAACACCAATTATTGGCCAGACCTATAGGCAGTAAAGTAAGTGAAATATTTACTATAAAGTCCAAAAACCTCTGGTTAGGATGCAAGACACTGGGTAGGTGAGGGTAGTTCAAAGATTTGGTTTCCAAATGTATCTACACGGTGTTATACAGGGATGGGCAGTATTTGTATTTGATGAAAATGGCTTCATATTGTGTATCAAACCGCCTGACACATAATTTATTATTATATTTATGATTAACAATCAAATGATTAATTACTTAGAAACTAGTTGCTATGAATAAAGGTGCCATTAGTTGTATTCTTATGAATGACTTGTTTGTCACTGAGTCAGTGTTGCTGATGCAAAGTAGGCCCTTCATTACCAAACATCAAGAAACTTAATTAGGAGACAATTATGAGTCATTAGCAAAATCCCAGGATTTTCACTCTTTTACAGGAGGGTCACATTGACCTCTCTGTAATTATGGGGGGGGGGTAATGTATATAGTATACCCACTTCCCCGGGCACCACTACATCACTAGATTACAGTATAGGGGAGAGCGGGGTAAGTTGTCACACTGCTCATACCTCCAACACTAAAGGTGCTCTCTCAAATATCAAATAGCTACTTTGTGTGACTACAAGTTCTATGGTCAACTTCCTGTTCACAAGTGATCAAGATCACTCTATTCTGAGGTGAGCACACGTTTCTTATTTTTTCCCTTCAAAAGTAAAAATTTACATTTTATGCAAGAAAACCTTGTTAGGTATGAATGTAGAACATTATAATTTTGCACTGAGTAAGTCAACAACAACAAAACACTTTTTTAAGGCACTGGGATTGATACTTTCAACTGACAATTTTGTACTGACATTCAGCAAGCTTCCTCTGCTTTTTCATCCTGATGGTCCCAGAGATAAAACAAAGCATCATTTTGTTTGATAAAATCAATTTGTATGACCCAACATGATCCATGTTCTATAAAGCATTGTAAAATGAAATTCATCTTGATCAACTTGCAACTAAACTATTCATGAAACTCAAACGCCATACGATGTTTTTTCCCAGTGAAATGTATCTCTGCCAATGTCAGACACTCCAGAATGTAACAACACTTGTTTCGTCTTTCTTCATAGCGAAATGGCTTCACACCATGTCAGTTAGCCCATGGAGTGCAGCCATCATTACGCACTAGTGAGACGGAGCAGTTGTCTCTTGATGGTCAGCATTGTCCTCCAATGATGACCAATGGTATTGAAACAAAGCTAGGTAGATAGCCAATTAGCAGGGCTTTCTAGTGAGGTCTGAACAATCAATGAGGGACATATAGTGGCGTTAAACCATCTGTGCGCAGCTGATAAGGACTGAAACGAGAGTGGACGAGAGCACGACAAACTTGGCATTACGGATTCTTTGGAGAATTATGGATGGGCGAAGCCACTGATTTTCTTTTCGAACTGATATCAAGTAATACCAAGGCTAGTATCCCAATACCAATACATAGAACAATACCTTTAAAAAACTTGTGTACAAACTTGCAGATTGTAATGAAATTAAAGGACACAATCAAATATGATTCTGTTGACCTTTAAATCCAAATGTCTGATGTAAGAAAAACACTGTGAAAGTTGTAAAGTTGCACTTTGTCTTTATACAGGTCTGCAATTGTACAATGAAATTCATCTTGATCAACTTGCAACTAAACTATTCATGAAACTCAAATGCCATACAATGTTTTTACCCAGTGAAATGTATCTCTGCATCTCAAGCGTTTGTGGCTTGGGAATTTATATCACCTATCAAGGGACTTTACAAATAAATTAAAACCTCTGTCTTAAACAAGGGAGACAGGCTGGAGGTCCTTTTTGTAATCTCTGCTGCTCTTTGGGAGTCATCTATGGGAATACAAAATATTTTCCTCCAAGCAAAACTTAGTCTATTTAAGTCTTTATCTGGGTTGTATAACTCACATACAACCTAAAATGGTTAGACTAAGTAACTACATGAAATGACTGTTTGAGAACAGTTTCATTCTTATATGCATTACCCGCAATTTGATAAGTGACACCTTTGTGATAAAATGATGGCTGGCATAAGAGTTGGATTGCATAAATCATTGAGGCCTTTATATTGAGAACAGTTTATGAGAGATTTTCTGTTTTAGAAATCCTGAGCAATACATATCAGTTTTTCCTCAAAATGGATATAATGAATTCAGATATTGTTTGAAAATATGTCAGGAATATTAATTGATTTATATGTAGTTGATTTATCAGAGTATTAGTTTACATGTAAATGCACTCACTGTAATATTCTGCACTGTAATATTCTGCAAAAAATAATGAGTATTTCCTGCTTTCTATTGAAATTATTCAAATAAATTAATATTATCAATTGATAATGCCTGCCTCTGAAAGGCTTGTGTCAGACAACTCTGCCTCACTCTGTCATCAGATGTTGGGGTAGCCTATTTGTCTGCGTTCTCTCCCCATCTGATCTCCTCCACTGTACTTCATCAGGGGCTTTTATGTGGTTGATTCTCATGTGTTTTAACAACTTTGTGGCATTGACATAATATCAGACAGACCTTTTACAAAGATCACATGTTGCTTCATTTTTATTATTGGAATGAAATAACTCCAAACAATGCTTCGTTTCCATTCTGCCATTAATGCACTGACTCCAGCCCTGACTCCAGCTGGAGTCAGTGCGTCAACTCTTTCTAGTTCTTTAACTGTGAGTGATAATAGGAGACAAGACAGGCTGGCCTTGTTGTTGTTAGAGCTCTACTTCTCTTGGTGGCAATCAGACCTGTTTGTGTTGTCTTGGCAACTCACATTGGCCATTGTCCTCTCAAACAGATTTCTAGGATAACGCCAGGATTTCTGTCTCCGTTCGCTCTACTCCACACTTGTGGCTCATTGACTGTCTATAGGAAACAGAGCTGGGCATTTATGACGTGGCATATATGACGGTTTACCGATGCATGTAGCCTTAGGACTTTTTTATGGACTTAGTTACAACCTGTTTCCCAAACCACCGTGTACGTTGCTCTTTATAAAGTGCATTGTGAGTGCGACATTACGGACGTTTGGAATGGAATTAGGCCATCTTTGGGGTTTGAAAGGGAAGTAGGCCATGAATATGTTTTGAAATATAGCCTATTGCAATTCGATAGAGCTTGATTACTTATCAGAAGCACATCACTGGCCATGTATTCTACTACTACTTAGGCATCAATACGAAAATGTAAAACTTGAAGAAGTAGTAAAAGTTAGGGTGGACAAAACATTCCATCCAACTTCAGCCAGTCAAAATCATATCTTCGGAAATCGATCACGTGACATCCAATTATAAGTTCCTCTGGTAGCTATATAGAAAATACACCGATTATCCATAACATTATGACCACCTGCCTAATATTGCGTAGGTCCCCATTTGCCGCCGAAACAGCCCTGACCCGTCGAGGCACGGACTCCACTAGACCTCTGAAGGTGTGCTGTGGTATCTAGTACCAAGACGTTAGCAGCAGATCCTTTAAGTCCTGTAAGTTGCGAGGTGGGGCCTCCATGGATGGGACTTGTTCGTCCAGCACATCCCACAGATGCTTGAGTGGATTGAGATCTGGGAGTCCAAGTCAACACCTTGAACTCGTTGTTGTGGTCCTCAAACCATTCCTGAACCGTTTTTGCTTTGTGGCAGGGCGCATTATCCTGCTGAAAGAGGCCAATGCCATCAGGGAATACCGTTTCCATGAAAGAGGGTTCATGGTCTGCAACAATGCTTAGGTAGGTGGTACATGTGAAAGTAACATCCACATGAATGGCCGGACCCAAGGTTTCCCAGCAGAACATTGCCCAAAGCATCACACTGCCTCCGCCGGCTTGGCTTCTTCCCATAGTGCATCCTGGTGCCATGTGTTCTCCAGGTAAGCGACAGACACGCACCCGGCCATCCACGTGATGTAAAAGAAAATGATATTCATCAGACCAGGCCACCTTCTTCCATTGCTCCGTGGTCCAGTTCTGATGCTCACGTGCCCATTTTAGGTGCTTTTGGCAGTGGACAGGAGTCAGCATGGTCTGCGGCCACGCAGCCCCATACGCAACAATCAGGCCACCATGAACATTTTCAGCAATTTGAGCTACAGAAGTTCATCTGTTGGATCGGACCACACGGGCCAGTCTTCGCTCCCCATGTGCATCAATGAGCCTTGGCCACCCATGACCCTGTCGCTGGTTCACCGCTTTTCCTTCCTTGTACCACTTTTGATAGGTACTGACAACTGCAGACCGGGAACACCCCACAAGAGCTGCAGTTTTAGAGATGCTTTGACCCAGTCATCTAGCCATCATAATTTGGCCCTTGTCAAAGTTGCTGAGATCCTTACGCTTGCCCATTTGTCCTGCTTCTAACACATCAAATTTGAGGGCAGAATGTTCACTTGCTGCCTAATATATCCCACCCAATGACAGGTGTCATGATAACAAGATTATCAGTGTTATTCACTTCACCTGTCAGTGGTCATAATGTTATGGCTGATCGGTGTATGTTGCTTAGCAATCAACAAATGATTGGTTAACTGGGAATATAAAGCATAGTGGGAAAAATCCATTCTAATTGTTTGAAAAAAAATGAAAACAAGCATGAGCTGAAGAAATCACTGTTCAAAGACATCAAAGACAGTAGCCTACGATGCGGGGTTTCAGGTTCGTGAATGTCAATTTTGAAAAAAAAATACTTAATTATTTCTTGTTTTACGTACACTTTTCTTTACCCTCACTTGACAATTGCATTCAATTACATTCACATCCACTCACGCATTTATTTTGTCTAAATAAATTGGTCTAAATTAAAACTGTTTTGAATTTTTCTGTTGCCTTAATATTAATGGTATGCAATAACTCCTCTCATGTTGAAAGAGACGCTATCTCACAAAAACAGTAAAGTGCCTGTTAAGATGGACTAACGAGTGGTCCGGAGCACTCGATAATTAACGAGTGATTTTACTTGCCTCTTAAGTAACGATGCTTTCGGGAAATGCACTGATAAAATAACAAGGCACTTACATGCATTTTACGATCCTCTTAGTGCTTTGGGAATCCTGGGCCCTATCCTCTTAATGAATTATCCTGATCAACTGTAGGAAATGTGTACTAACCTAGCCTACATGACTGAAATGATCATGGGTGTAATCTTGAGTATACTGTAATTGATATTTTGTTACCTGTATATCAAGAGATACTAGAGAAGTAAGACCACAAGTTTAGATTTGGGTGAAACTAATTAATAAATAAATGTAAATGTGGGAGTGCCGTTTCTTTGTTTCATTGTTGAGGAAAAAAATGGAAGATGACCATAGAATTTGGCACCAGTCCTCCTCGGTTTTCACACCTTTTGTAACAAAGAGTATATAAAGCCCCCTGGAACCACAAGACTTAGAGCAACCCATCCTGCAGTTAGTGTATCTTCTGATTCTGACGTGCTGTTGACTTGCTCCTGTGCAACCGAATAAATTGACATAACCAACTGCTATTTACGTTTGAAGACTTCTGATTGTAAGTCGTATTATTTAGAGGAACTTGTTGAGTTTCAACACATTCATAAGCATATTACACTCATATGTATTTATAATATTCAATACTTCTACCCACAATGTTCATACTCCCCATCCTACTCTTTCTAAAATTGCATGGTTATGTTTATTATTGCCATACCTGCCATATCTATAATTTATCTATAATAATATTCAATACTACTACCCATATTGCTGCTAGTTTACAGTACTCTTTTTAACCCTTTCATACATGAATTGTGACAGCCTCAGTCAGTATTCCTTTCCTAAGTGTTTTTATTGCTCTGTGGGCATGAAAAACCAAATTTGGAGTTGTCCACTTGGGTGGACAGCATTCGTTTTAGTTTTCAACTGAAGAAATATGAATTTAACAAACAAATGGTTCATTCTTATGTGAAAACTATATTTTAATGCTGTTAACCTAATGTGTTCACATATTTTAACATATTCTAATACTGTTCAATGCAAAAACGTTGAACCTTGATCCTGACACCTTAGCCTCTCCCCTCTCTCCTTCTACTCCTTGCACCTGTCTCCTTCCTCCCTCCCTCCCTCCCTCGTACTCCTTACTCTTGACTCCTCAGCCCCTCCCTACCTTCCCATATTGAACTGTATACAGCTTAGGAAAAAATTAAGAGACCACTCTTTTTCTTTCCTTTCCAAAAAAATTGAAAAGGAACGTTTTGAGTGAGGAACAGAAGCATTAAATTTGCATTGGTCTCTTAATTTTAACACTACTGTTCCTCGTTCAAAACCTTTCTTTGCCGATTATACAGCTTCACAGAAAATAGCCTTTGGATGTTGAGCATCCTTTTTTCTTTCTTGCTCCAGGGCCAGATTTTCTTTTCCTTTTTGGAGTGCATACAGGTTTGTATTGTGCACTATTTATTTTATCAGATCTTTGGTAAATAGATGCATAAAGAAATATGTTGGTTCTGTTCCCTCAACATTCAATTTCCACTCTCCTAAAAAAGGAATAAAGTCTCCCTCAAATTTGTTGTCTTTGGTTTTCCAGACATGTCTGCTTTTTATCAGTCCTTGAGCTCTGTCAGGTGGTGCACCCTCAACACCCTCAACTCCCTCAATGTCCTCAACTCCCTCAACGTCCTCAACTCCCTCAACGTCCTCAACTCCCTCAACGTCCTCAACTCCCTCAACGTCCTCAACTCCCTCAACGTCCTCAGCTCCCTCAACGTCCTCAGCTCCCACAACTCCCTCAATGTCCTCAGCTCCCTCAACGTCCTCAACGTCCTCAGCTCCCTCAACGTCCTCAACTCCCTCAACTCCCTCAACGTCCTCAACTCCCTCAACTCCCTCAACGTCCTCAACTCCCTCAACGTCCTCAGCTCCCTCAACGTCCTCAGCTCCCACAACTCCCTCAACGTCCTCAACTCCCTCAACGTCCTCAACTCCCTCAACATCCTCAACTCCCTCAACATCCTCAGTTCCATGAACATCCTCAGTTCCATGAACATCCTCAGTTCCCTCAAGATCCTCAGCTCCCCATCCTTAGTTCCCTCAACATCCTCAGCTCCACTATCACTGCTGTAAGCATTTGGTAATCCTTCTGTTTCTGGCAGCCATTAGTCATCACTGACACTAGCATCATCCTCACTTGACTCTGATGGAATTTGCTCTACTATCCTAAAGGCCTTTCTATCTTGTGTTGCACTTGAGCTCTACAAAATAAAAAAGATGCTAACTAATCTGTGCAAAATATTGTTTTTGTTACAAAAACTTAGTTACAAAAAAAACATTTTACATTCTAATAAGATATGTATTTATCTTAATTTTGTTCATGTATTCAGTATTGACTGTGGTTGTTAATGTTTTATATTTGAATGATTTGTTCTCAACTTCTTTCTTGTCCCCTTGTGTCTTAACCTACTTATTTCTTGGCGACTTTTTATCTGACATTCTTTTTTCCCCTATAGTAGATAATGAACCAGTCCTGATTATTATGATGGCATTACCACATCACAACAGATTTCAGATGTTGGCCTCCTCCAATGCGGTTGGTGAGTCCCATGACAATCCATCTCTTTTAGTGTTGGAGGTCCCAGTACCCAAGGCCCCTGTCCACCCACTATTGAACAAAATGGATTTTAAGCTACTGCAGCCTGTCCACCATTCAGAGATTTTGGCCGACTCCAAAATTAGAGGTTCATCTCCACCAGGTTTGTTTAGACAAGTTAACAAACTCACAGCATTTGTCAGAACTCATCTCTGAATTTAACCACCACAGAGGGTAAAACAAAATACATGGCTCTGAATGGAACTCTTGTCTATTTTGATAGAACATTACAATGGCCTTTGGTTTGGAGGAGGTTTATTGTTTGGATATGGTGGCCTTGGATAGGGCAGAAAGTTGGAGCAACATCCGGTATAAATAAATGTTTAACCCTTAAAGGGCTAGGGTTTTAAAGTCCTGTCACTACCTTGACATTTTGGCTTCTAAAATGGTCATCCTTTATAGTAGAAGGAAGTGCTTTGTATTCTGGGATTCTGCAGACCCTCAGCTACATGGAGGATGTATTGAAAACAATTTTTTTGAGACACTTACATGAGTAATAATGTGAAATAGTCAGAAAAATGTAAAAACGCATGAGAACATATTTTGGTTATAAATTGAAATAAAATAGTAAAATATAATAGGTAGCCTGTTTTATATTACATTTGTATACCCCCAGGGGTTCAGAATAAGTACAAGTTGAATGGTTTTGAATTTATAAAATAATAAAATGAACCCGGCATTTTTTTTTATCTTGTCCACATCAATTTTTTTCTCAAACATTCTGAAAATCATTGAAAATGCCCTTATGGGGTCATTGAACTTATTCTGTCATATTGTACCTCCAAAAGCAACCGCTAGATGGCAGTCCCTTCCTTTTTGAACTCTGAGGATTTCTAAAACATTTTTATGGGGTGTCTTGAATAGGGGGTGCCTTTATTTCCTTTGGAATTCCCTACATGTGCCATATCTGAAAGAGGTGGAGATTAGAACAGGGATGTGTCCAGTCTTAGAGGTTAGAGGGTTACATTAAGGTACATACTGGAGAGAAACCTTACTCCTGTTCTGACTGTGGGAAGTGTTTCTCTCTAATAGATGGCCTTAAATGTCACCAGCGCATACATACTGGTGATAAGCCTTACTCCTGTTCTGACTGTGGGAATTGTTTCTTAAACTCATTTGATCTTACTACTCATATAAGACTGCACACGGGTGAGAAGCCTTACTCCTGTTCTGATTGTGGGAAGTGTTTTATGTCATCATCTGAACTTACTAGACATCAGAAAGTGAACACAGGTGAGAAGCCTTACTCCTGTTCTGACTGTGGGAAGTGCTTGTCTCAAATGGATGGCCTTAAAGCTCACCAACGCACACACACTGGAGAGAAGCCTTACCATTTTTCTGACTGTAGGACGAGTTTCTTGCAATTAGGTAGCCTTAAAGTTCACCAGCACATACATACTGGACAATAATATTGAACATTTGACAGACTTGTCAGAGTGGATAAGCCAGTTTTTTACAACATCAAGTAGTTTTACTGTCTTTTTTTTATTTTTTATTTTTTGGAAAGACAGTAAAATGAAAAAAAGTTGTCTGTATGTTCAGGAAGCCACCCCCGTGTCCCAGGGGCAACACCCTTCCCAGGGCACTAAATGTCCATAGTACATTGTCCTTTCAAGAGAGATAGAGGGCTATACTCAGGTCAAACCTAGATCCCTTCAAAAGATTAACAGAAAGCCCTATGACCTGTTATTTTTGCACTAATTCCTTTAGTTTTTCTACTAGAAGCATAATTTCCTCTAATCCATCATATGGATTTGCACAAAAGGTTCACAAACTGAGGTTTTGGTTGTTTGGTGCAAAAGCATGAAAATGACAGCACATTTACAGTGGTTACACCCAAAATATAATGACAATATAAAAATCAAGGTGTGATATTAGAATCTGACCTCACTTTTGAAGGCCAATTTCCGAATTGACCAAATCTGCATTTTATCATTTAAGAAACATTTCAAAGTTGACACGGTTTCTCTGCTAGCCATGTCTGTCATATTATTTTTCTCCCTTTACAAACTATTTAGTCCATGTGGAAGAATAATGTATGAAGGTATTAATGTTAGTAAATACATGTTTAATTATACAAAACGTCATTGTATGCATACTATTATGAGTAAAGAGAAACTGAGCAAGTGTGTGCGTAATGTTTTGCGGAGTTGAAGTTAGACAAGGTTCAGATGTTAGATAAGCAAGGAAAGACCGGATAGATGGGCCTTTCCAAGGACAGACTGAACACACTGGATTCATGTGAAGGAGAAAAACAAAGTAGCCAACTGTGTGCATGAGTGGAAAGTTACTCAAACAGAGCCTGGAGGAGTAGTAAGCTAGGTCCATAACTGAACAGGATTGGGTTATTGGAGAAATACAGACTGTTGGAATTAGGTAGACTTCACTTTTGCCAGTTGATCAGAGACAGACGCCCAGCTGTCTAGGAGTGAGGAAGCACCCAAGGTCATGGGGTTACTTCATATCCTGGTAGAAACTTACAGAATGAGTTGGAGGCATGAAAGGGAGGAACAGTAGGAGGGGTTGGGTTGTTTGTATCACTTTATATTGGATGTGTGTTTCTTACTTTTCTAAGAAATCATTCTATATTTGCATTAGTTCTGTATGTCGGTATGAAATATTGCTACAAGCTTGTATTAAAAAATAAACTTCTGTGTTCTGTGTAGTTATTGTGTGTTCCAGTGTTCAGACCCAACCCCTAACCTAGGGCACGAAGTTGGCCAGAAATGAACATCATCACTATATCATGACTTTTTACAGTTTAATCACTTTGAAATTCATTTAATGTACAAACTGCTAAAATAAAGTTTGATATGGAGTTACCAGTATAGACAGCACCATTATCTAAGATCTGGTAGGGGTAGAAGAATATGTAGCACCGTTTACCCCATTCGTTGTCTAGATGGCATTTCATTATCAGATTGATCAATAATCTGATATTGTTAGCTGTGTTACAGATTTGATATAACGTTTTGATAATAACGTTTTGTTTATTTCTGTTATTTTCAATGGATTGTATTTTTCTTGTGTTTTATGTAGAAGATTACTGGATTGTTTAATGTATGCTTTGTTACAAGTTTAGATACAAATAACGTTCCCAGGAAGTCACGTTCTGTCAAAGCTTGCAACTGTACACCGCTAATAGGCTCAAGGGGTGTCATGCTAATAACGACAAATGCAAACTTTGTGTTAAAAATGTTTTTATAAAAAATCTATCTGAAAAATTAAGAGACGCAGCGTGACAAATATCAATTTGGCAGACTTCAAGTAAGGACAGTGGTCAGCTGGAGTTACTATGTACAGACAAAGATTTGCCCAGGTTGTGGCCAAGACGTAACTCTGGATTAACTATCATAGGTCTGTAGAGGTACGGAAGAACATGGCAGGATTTTGGTTTTATTGTTCAAATTCACCTAAAATCATGCATGTATGGTATATTTACAGAGAATTTAACAATGGAGGTTAAAAAAAAATTCTGAATAATTATGTGCATAAGAGAGATATAGTATACATCACCCACAGCACAAATGATTTATTGCTTTGAACTTTGACCTTTGGAAGCTGCATCTATGTGAAAGGATTATGATTTTTTTTTTTTAATGTTTGTTAATGTATGGTAACAGTTGTTTTTTCCAGGGTTTCGTGTCCGGTTAGGGAGGGAGGGTATAGCAGGTGCTTCTTTGGGATGAGAGGGGAGGTCAAAGGGATTATGAAAAATGGGTAAAAATGTATGAACATGCGTTCATGTCCCGGGTGGTAATATTTGGACAGTTGTTTTTCAGGGCTCCATGACCCGTTAGGTCGGGGTGGTTAATAAAAGTGTTTTATGATTATGTTCTTCTAAGTTAGTCTTGAGATGAAAGATGGAGAGGAGCAGAGCAAGGGGGGTTGAGCAGGTGTTTCCGGGGCTTCATTCTCTGGGAGGAGAGGGTGAGCAACTGGGGGTGTTGAGTTTCTTGAGATGTTAGATAAGGGAGAGGAGCAGAGCAAGGAGTGTTGAGAAGGAGCTGTTTTTCACTGAGTCACAAATAAATAAGAGGCAGGCTTCCTCCTGGTTTGTAAAATGTATTGCGATATAATAGCGTTTTTCAATGTTAAAACATTTGTATTACAGTTTTTACTCTGAATTTGATATACTCACACACATTATATAAATGTTTAATGAGTGGACCACTCGAGATGTGACTTTTATTATTTTTCAATTACAGTTTTTCCCAATCGATTTGACTCATTTCTCCAAACTCTCAAAACAGTTAACCCAGCCAACTAAACACACTCTCATTTTGGCGAAACAGGTCAATATTCACTGCATAATGAAGCACTGCATTTTATTCTTGAAATGCATTTATTAAAAATAAATACTAACATCAAAACTACAAGTGTGTTCTCTGTTGAATTGGTAATAAAGTCAGCTGTAGATACACAAATAAAGGAATGAAAATACATGTTTTTCATGAAGTTCTTTAATGAGGAGTTCAGTTGTATTATAATGAGTATTCGCCCCCCAAAAAGAAATTACGTAATTAAATACATAAGTAAACAAATGAATGAATGGACTGCAATCATTGTATCAATTAACTTTATTTATCCAGCCTCTCAATTACATCTGGCCAGAGAATTTCATCTACATCAGCATATATTTTCACAAGTCATGCATCGTGGGAAAAAACGCTGTGAATGCTGGATCCATCCTTGCCATGTTTGTGCCTCAATTTCTCCACAGGCCTCTTCCATCACTTGAAGAGGACTTACTTGGTTGTAAGGGTTGCTATGATATACTTGACCATACTCCACCTCCAAGAGGAGAAGAACTCCTCAGTTGGATTCAGGAAAGGAGAATATGGTGGAAGGAACACCATCCTGAATTGTGGGTGATGCTCAAACCACTCTAACACCAGTACTGAACGGTGGAATTGGACATTGTCCCAAACAACTACAAAATTCGGGTCCATTTGCTCCTGATCACCCTGCAGAAAGAGGATTTCATTGAGTAAGTTAAAAAAATTTAGGAGCCTTTTTGTGTTGTATGGCCCCAAGACAGCATTGTGTGCCACAACACCAATGGTAGAAATCGCGGCACACAGAGTAATGTTGCCTCCTCGTTGTCCAGGGACATTGACTGTGGCACGATGGCCAATCACATTTCTTCCTCTTCTCCTTTTTCTTTGACGATTGAAGCCAGCTTCATCAATATACAGGTACTCATAATGAGTTGCACTGCTATCCAACTCCAACATTCTCTAGAGTAAAAAGAACACAAGGTACAATACTGTAAGTTAGTTTTTTAACATGATGGCATTCATTGCAAAGTAGATACTACTGTAAAAATGTTGCTGAAGTCTGAGTTTCCACTTAGATGCAGCACTATGCAGAAAGATGCCTGAATCTTTTCACTTAGAGTCGAATAGTATATGGACACATACATAATATCCAGGGCAAAAAAATGTTGTGTTTACAGCAAAAGTGCAGTAATTGGCTTGCACATACTTAAACAAACTGGAATCGCAACTCTTTCACTCTAACGGAGTTCCTCTCAAAGGGCACTTTGTATATCTACTTCATACGGATGGCATTTCTCCTTAGAACACTATCAATTGTGGAGAGACTGCATTGGTGAATATTGTGGAATAGTTTATTGTCCTGTGTTATTCTTCGCTTAATTTTTTTGTGGCGGAAGGTGTTGTTCTGGACCACCATGTCAACAATGGCATACTCTTGTTCAATTGAAAATAGTCTTGTTCGTCCACCTGAATGTTCTTGAACTTCAATTCTGAAAATTTTTTGGACAAACAAGAATATTTACAGTAGATAACTAGAACTACATAAAACAAGACTATATAGACTCACTGTAGAAGTAGAATGTTATAGTTACTTACCGGTTTTCCCTCTGAAATGTGTGGATAATTGAAGCCACTGTGGATCTGTTTATGTTGGGCTGAACTCTCTGCTCAATTTCTCTCAAGGAGAGGCCATGATTTATGACATGGTCAATAAGGGTGGCTCTGATTTCATTAGAAACACGTCTGTACCCTATCCTTATACCTCTCCTCCCTCCTCTTACACCTTGCCCTCCCCTTCCTCTCTGTCCATGTCTTCTTATATTTTCTTCTCTTACTCTGTCCACTATACCATTGCCCTCCAATCTACCCTTCTGTTCTCCCTCTACTCCTCCCTCTTCTCTTCCTACATCCTCCACCCTCTACTCCTCTCCTCTCTAAAACGTTTCAGTGCAAGAGTCACATCTCTGACAACCCGACAGAGACAGTTGCCTTAGACATATGCACAGCGTCACCAATGTTATTCAGAAAACTGCAACCCAAAGACTTTGTTCTAAACTGAGAGCATAACCATAATGTATCATAGGAACGATGTGAGGGCTGAGAATATTGTTCTGATAAATGATCAATTGTGAAGAAAAACGGTAATGCTCAAACAGATAATCATTAGAGAATGATAAAAAAACATCCAAGCGGGGTCTGATCACTTTCTCCTGACTGAGATTTCTGCGGAGTATTTGTGCAGAGTAACTGGCTCTTCCAGAAAAGGACACAACCTGTCTGACACATTCAGATGGCAGGTTTCAGTTAAAGAGTAGCACAAACTCAGGTTTAGTCGGATAAAACCTGCTAGCGAGCAGGTTAGCTTCACGGAGTATGTTGCCATAGTAGCTGACTCAGAGAAACGCTGAACTGGCTCTTGGAAACTCTTTGAAACCCCCACGAAGTCCTATGTCGTTTACGTTTGGTCTGTTGACTTCCATTGTCTCTGTCATGGATGCCATGGTTCCCCTTTGTTTGTAAAAGGAATCCGTGGACAGTTGTTTTATACAAGACGAGCCAACATTTTCTTCTCGGCCATCTCCGCATTTGCAATGACATGCCTGTATTTTGTCAATTTCCTTCTCATACGCTGCAGGATGTTCCACTGATTCCATCACACGGTCAACATTTGTGACAACACTGTACATCTCTCGTTCTCTGACAACATTTGAACAGCATCCAAGTCCGGGGTTTCCTCATCGTTGTCCGATTCATCTTCCAAGTCTGAGAGGGTAATGGCATCATTGTCCTCCAGAAAGTATTTGTTGTGTTTGTTCTTCTTTCATTACAGTTTTTTCCAGTAGCTTTGGTACATTTCTCAAATCATTCTTAACATTGCAAACCAGTAAGTAGTTTAGTACAAAATAATTAGTACAAACAGCGCCACACAATTGATTACCTGCAAAAGCCTGTAATTTCCTCAAAATCCTTAGTGCATTTCTCAAAAGTAAATCTCAGTGACAATGAACATATCAGTGCCATCAGAATGTCAAGTCCTTGTGTCATAGTTCACAAACAAAATACCCAAATTGTGTATTGTTTGTGATAGTCTTTCATGTTAAGGAGACTGTGTCTCATGAGGACTTAATTTGAATCTAAAAGTGTCATAGCCTTCAAAAGAGGGTAATACAGCTAAAGTGAGTTTACTCCCCACAATAAAATTAGATGTTGCATTTTAAATGTTGAATTGAGTTTGGCTAAATTAATGTAATTTCTCTTTGTAATTAAAGTAATAACTGGGGCAAATACTTGTTTTAAAAACCATGCCGGATACTTGTTAATGGAGTTTAAATTCTAAAATGTTAAATTGAATAATGAACAAATAGGGTATTGATGTAAAAGTGTTTAAGGCCTACATTGAGTGTCCTTCGGATTACTTACTGTACCTTGATTTTAGTGACGTCATACATCTGTTTTCTGTCAACATCATTTTTGGGAGTTTCCTAAATCTTCAGTTAACGAAGGATATAGTTATTGTCTAAGAAGGATATTGACTAAGAAAGAATAACATATCTTGCTACAGTCTGAGGACCATGTCAGATTTATAATGTGTGAGAATTTAAATTTCATGTGCATTTTAAACAATCAATTTGGCCTTTTTAATGGCTCACCATAAATGGGTGAAGCAAAGGGCTTCAGGAAGGGGGACAGACCCCCATAGGATGGTCCCAACCATTGTTTCCCATTAAATCAGGGTAGCTATTGCTATGGGTTAAATTTGGGTTCAGACTGGTCTCACCTGTGGTAATTACTTCATGAGCTTATTCAGTTTTGGGATAATCAAACATTAAAGGAAAGCTAAATATATTTTCGTCCCAATAACTTTAACGTTGAAATTTAGGATTTTGAAACCAACTGAAGTGAGGGTAGAGACCAAAAGTCATCCCCCATTGTTGATGATAGAACAATCTTAATGTTAATAGAACCACAGACGTGGTCAAAATATGCATAAAAGTTGTGATTTAGGGTTTGGCTGACCACCACTACTGGACTGAAAATGAATCAAAGTTTGTGGTTAATCAAGACAATGTTTGTGTTTGTCCTGTGAAAATGCTAAATTTGGGTGCTGTAAATATGCTAATAGAATGGTCCTGGTGGTTGCAGCACTGCAACATGGGCTGGAGTTTTCTACTACAATTTAGCTGAGCAGTTTATCCCCTAGTGGGCAAACCATTTTAGTTAGGCATGTGCCAAGAAACTACAGGAGTTTATGAACACATGGTAGCCAGTTTTGCAGACCTGTGTGAAGGTACTGAGGTAAAGTCAAATTTGAGAGCTGTTTTGCTATGAAAGACAAATTTGTTAATAGGTTATATGGTTAGAATTCCTTCGCACAAGCAACCGTGTTGCACATTGATGTCATTGATTGTGTTAGTGAATGTTTGTGTTTTTAATATTTTCACTTTGTTTTGATGAATATACAGTATGCAGCTCCTTATCAAATGGATTCTAGTTCCATCCTTATTACCATTTCTCTATTTTTCACGTCCGTCATGAAATGATGGCCTGTGTGGGTTCAGGGTGGCGCCTCCTGTGGCCGTATTTGTCATTGTTCTGCTTTCATTCATGGTGTCACTTTCCATTGACTTAATGAAGTGAAAGTAGGGGGGATGTATGATATGATAATTGACTATGATCGGAAAGAGTTGAGCTAAGGGCTCAAAGCAAATCAAATTGGTACTTATGAGGAGTTACATGAAAAATTGTTTTTTTTCCTGTTTGCATAGTTATAACGGAGCATTGGCATCTGTTATGTTTCACATCTTCCATTTACAGGATGTTTTTAATTGGTTTATTTGGAGATTGTTTTGTTTGATGTAAGGTCTAACATTTTAATGGTTGAATAGAATAGATCTAACCATTTTTGAGTTGGCTAAGCAAAGTCAAGTCTAAAATCTTATTTCACTGCTAGTTGCTATCGGACATAAATATTGCACAAGGAATCAAACATCAACCAAGCCAGTTCTGGATGGAAAAGGAAATTTGACAGACTATTATGGAAACTTGCCTTGATAGGGTGTAAGCTTCACTCTGATGATGGAACTTCTGAGATCCACAAGTTTTCAGGACTGATCTATTGTCTTCATTGTTGGGAGTTGACGGAACAATACCCAGTGGATGAAAGTCAGATGGACTGTTGAACCACACTAATCGTTGTTTTGCAGTTAAACTTTCAACAGATCAGGACATCACAACCCCTTTTCTGATGATATATCATATTACCGACTGGATACAGACAACTGAGTGTGTGAGTACCAGCAACATGTTCAAGAAGGATTTCTACAACAACACTAGTCGAATCTGTTCCAAATCTACCTGACCACTCTATTGAAGTACCGTCCTAAAATACCTAGGTATTGAAGTACCGACCTAAAGTACTTCCCCGAGTTGGTTAATAAGAAGAGATTAAGAGGAGACAAAATCGCAGTGCCGGCAATTATCTTTATTCATACAGATATATCTGGAGACAGTGTGGCATTCAGTCCAACAGAGTCTAACACAATCACAGCACAGACAGTTCTTATAGCATGAGCCCCCTACCCTAAATTTTATGGTTCAGGGCGCGGTTCCTACCATATCTAAATGAGATTTATGTT
>JACXGI010012965.1:0-21717 GCA_016801175.1 Esox masquinongy | reverse complement strand
GGGGGGGGGGGGGGGGGGGGGGGGGGGGTGAGTACTCAGTCACTGAAACATGCAGCTATTAATAAAGCATACAAGTGCTTTTAAAGGCAAAATCATCCTCACCTTCTTTGGTCTCTCCTGAGCCCTGAGTAAAAAGCAGCTGATACTGCTTGATAGGAATGTTAGCAGGGAAAATCCTGTTCATGAAGGGACTAATGGTGACAGAGGGGAAAACATGGTGTTTATCAGGGAATAGAAGCACACTTAGTCAGTAAAAGGACAACTTCAGAAACTGATGACACAATCAAGCCTCTCACCTCATTGTATGTGACAACGCCAAAATCCCCAGGACAAAGAAATACATTGAGAGCAGCAAGTTGATGTACTCCTGTGAGAAAATCTAATTGAAACAAGGCAAAACATTTAGTAAGGATAATTAAACTCTCATCCACCTGGGCAACATACTGTCTTCATTGACTAGTCTGATTCTTTATCTGGGAACCGAATCAATCAGGAATGACAGCATACATGATGTGAGCACGGAGTGAAGGTAGTACAGGGAAGGGTTCAAATATTTCATATTTTCACATTTATCTTTTTTTGTCATCAACCCACACCCAATACCCCATGATGACAAAGCAAACTGAAAGCAAAGTTTCCAGACATGTGCAAATCAAAATGTCATGTACGTATTACCCTTTATTCAGGACTTGGTAGAAGTGCCTTTTGCAGCTTCAAGTCTCCATGTTCAATGGTGTTTAAGTCAGGGTTTTGGCTGGGACACTTAAGGACATTCCCACACTCACCACTCCAGAAGTGTGTTTTGTGTTATTGTTGTGCTGAAAGAGGAGTAACTGCTCTATTCTGAGGTTCTGTGTGCTCTGGTTCAGAAATTCTGTGTCCTGCAGAGATGGTTTCCCTTCATGCATGTACTCCCATCACCGCAGAAAAACTCCATATCTATATTAGGGGCCTTTGGGTTCTTGATCACCTCATTGATAAAAGTCCTTCTTCACTGTTAGTTTGAATGGACAGCCAACTCTAGGAACTCTGTTGGTGGTTATAAACTTCTTCCATTTCATTATGATGGAGCCCACTGCGCTCCTGGTAACTTTCAAGCCCGCAGCATTTTTTTTAAAATTTATAACGTTCCCCAGATTTATGCCTTGACAATCCTCTCAGAGATATAGAGTTTCTTGGAATTCATGGTTTGATTTTTGCTCTGACATGCAGTGTGAAGCGTAGGACCTTATAGACAGGTGTACCCCTTTTTAAATCATGTCCTATCAATTGAATTTTCCACAGAAGCACTCCAATCAAGTTCGAGAGACATCAAGGATGATCTGATGCACAGTGACAGGATGCATCCGAGCTCAATGTGAAGTGTCATGGCAAGGGGTCTGAATTATACACAATATATTCCAGTTTAACATTTCAATAAATTGGCACAAATGTCTTAAAATGTGTTTTTGCTTTGTCATTATGGGATATTACACAGATTGAAATTAATAGACTATAAGCTAAGTTCATAAAACAACATAATGTGTAGGTGCAGGTAGGGTTGCATGATATTGGAAATAACTGACATTGCAATATTTAGTTTTTCTGCAATATATATTGCGATATGAAAAAATACAGGATGTCTTCACCAGATGACTTAAAAAGCTCTATTTGAGGATAATTAATTCTTCTAGAATGATTGGGGTGATTTTGTAGGAAACTGCATCTTCATGGAAAATAAAAATTAAAAAATGAAACTGAAAATTACTTTTCACCTTTTGACTTATTTTGGGTAGTTTAATTTATTATACTAATTAATACATTTGAATTCACCATGGTTCTATTGTATTCATGTAATACTCTAAAGTCAATGATCTAACATGTTATGATATTAATAACGCATGTTGCTTACCCTAAAATAAAGGGGCTCATTTGTGAATGAAGAGGTGTGGTGTCTATAAGGGATCCAGGAGATTACAGAAGACTTTCTCAGTACACCAACCAGGTTAAAACAGAGCATTCTCCATGGAGGAAGTTTCATTATCACAATAGGGAATTAATGTAAATGACAACATCAAAAAGTCATTTAACATTTTATTACACTACAAATTAAATATCTCCTTTTTGAAAATAGAAACATATCTTTTAAATTAAACCATTTGAAAAATGAAAAAGAGCAGCTATACACCAATCCTGAGTGGTTTACAAAAACAAAATAGTGTTTATAAAACAAATAATTTGTAATAATAAAAGCAAAACCTAACTAATAAATACCAATTAACTTAACATGAATAACAAATATCAACATAGAACCATTGGATTTCACAAACTTTTGTTTTTAAAATAAACTTTTCTTAGCAACAGTGTCAAAGGAAAGCAGTATTGATCATCATGGCTAGACAAATGCCAATTAAAATAAACTTTTCAACTGTATAAAATCTGGTTTCTTTCGAAACAGAGTACCTAGTAAAATAAATAAATTTCTTTCTCACAACTGTAGAATAATATAGAATATAAATCCAAATTCTATTCAAATATAATAACCTGACTTGCTCACTCAAACTTGAAGGTTTTTGGCCAAGAATCCCAGTCTATTCACCATTACAGGCTTGAGACATGACCGTTGGCAAGTGACAATGTTTCCACTTGTAGCGGGAATGGATAGATACTTGCAGGCAAGCTTGGCGAGATGTGGAAAGCTTACTCTATGTGTTTTCCACCATGCAAGTGGATCTTCCTCTTTGTCTATGGAAGGTGTTAGCAGATAGTTCTTTAATTCTGCTTCCACAGCATCCTTGTGTGTCAGAGAGGAATCACCCTTTGCTGCAGCTCCGCTCTGTTTAAAGAAACTTCCCAAGGACTTCTTGGCTTTCTTTGCCTGGGACATATCAGCAACTTCAGGCTCCACTTCAGTGCTGCTGCTTGACGTCTCCTCCGGGCATTCCATCATTTCTGATGCCACTCTGGCCTTGACTTGGGGCATGTTGTCTTCACTGATGAAATCCATCTTGAACCGGGGGTCCAAACAAGAAACCGCATCTAGCAGCTCCTGAGTAGCTTCATCTCTATATTTCTCGTTGATGTAGCGCAACATCTCAGTTTTCAAGGTCTTGGTCAAGTCTGTGTCTCCCTCTTGTATTAGCAGCATTGAAGTGTTGAAGAGGTGAAGAACTGGCTTCACATATGCGACACTAACATAGTCTTCTCCTGAGAGTGCATCTGTCAAGCCCAGCAGTGGGCCCAGTGACTTACAGAATGTGTTACAGATTCCAGGACATCCATATTTTGCCAGGTTAGAATTAGATGCCGTGTCTTCCTGTCCTCAGACAGGACCTGAGTTATAGCCTTCTGCTGCTCTAGTATCCTGTTGATCATCTTCTGTCTGGAACCCCATCTTGTTTGGCATTCTGAAATGAGGGAATGTGAAGGTAGATTGAGTTCTTTCTGGGCTCTTTCAAGAGCACTTCTGGCCTTCCAGCTGTGAGAGAAGTGACCCACCAGCTTCTTGCAGACACCTGCAGCACGGTCAATGCGTCCATCCTTTTTCACTGCATTTTCTAAGGGATAAAACAAAGACAAAATAAAGTACTTATTATTATACACATTTAATACATTTACTTTAATAAATGATTTATAAAAAATTGCTCATCAAACCGTTTTGCAAATGATTACACAATTAGTTATTTACAGATAAAATTTAGAGATTAAGCATGCTTTCTTTATGTTTTAAAGACCTATAATAAAACACATTCATTCTCATATAACTTATATCTCATGAGTTTAGCACTAACTATTTTACTTAATGATAACCCAAAATATAGGGGCATTTAATTCCACTGTTTGTTATTGTAAACAAATGCAACATTTAAACATAAAAAAGATAGCAGAGATATACAGATATGAAACATTAATGCCATAGGATATCAGCCCTGGCATTCAGAGCTTTGGCTATCAACCTGACAGTCTGTATCCTTCATTCTTCCCCAGCCCCATCCTCTACAATAAAAATATATGAAACTTATGAAAATTGTTATATTTCAGAACAGGTTGCTAGGTAATAATATGTAACAGTAAAAGTATAGCAATAGCAACAGTAGTAAAATAGAATGCGCAATTGGGCATAACTTACCAACTGCAAGATGCAGTCTGTGGCCAAAGCACTGCAATCTGGTCCACTTGTTCAGGGCGGCAGCCTTCACCATGTTCGCGGCATTGTCTGTTATACAGACTAGACGACTCATCTAGTCCCCAATTAGCTAAAGCTTCTCGCATCCCTGTTGCGATGTCCTCACTTGTATAATCCTCTGGGAAAAATGCAGTTTGCAAACAGCGACTTTTCAGGTCGAAGTCCTCATTAATAAATTGTACAGTCAGACGTATGTAGGGCTCCGTTGTCTGGCTGGACCACAAGTCCGTTGTTGCTGTAGAATATTCCACTTGTGACAGCTGTTTCAACTTGTGCCTTGCATTTCTCGTACAACTCTGGGATGGCAACTTGAGAAAAATAGTTGCGTGATGGCATTACATACCGCTTGTCAAGCGACCGGATTATGTTTTTAAAACCCTCTTTGGTAACCGTGTTAATTTCTTTCTGCCATTTGGAACCTTTCTCGTATGGTGTAATACTGGCAAAGGCATCCGAAATAGATTTTTGCTTTGGAGGGCATTGAGATGCTTTGCAGTCGTCATTCGAAGATTTGTGGTGCCGCCTTAAATGATCGAACAAATTGGTCGTGTTGCCTCGTGTTGTGGCAACAATTGCAAGGCACCCCCTGACAAAGTACCTGTTTTTGGTCAACATCATCCTGTCTGTAGCCGAAATATTTCCATATAATTGACGATGCATTTCCTTTTGCAACCAAATTCTCCATTTCAGTCTTTTTTGCCTGTTCCTCGCTCATCATTTCGTCACGCGCAAGCAAAGCCTGCATGTCAACCATGTGCAGCAACGAACTCCGTGTTTAAAATAATAATAATAATAAACTGTGTATCCAATAACCCATAAATCTGGAGTAAATTACGTTATATCATACAGATATAATGCTAGTTTAACATTTTAAAAAATATATACTGTAGACTGATATATGTTTACCTTACTAAATCACACGTTCAGCGACGTGACTATTGCGGATGCATACATCACAATGTCAATGCTGAAACAATATATCGTGCACCCTAGGTGCAGGGGAGACCGGTCCCGTTTATATGTATAGAGTTGGGGGAGGGAGCAGAATATAAAATATAATACAGGAAATGATTTAGGACTAAACACAACCGTTGCAACGTTGGAGACAAAGCTTACTTTGAAGAAGAGATAAAGGCCGAAGAGTGTGCAGCTGGCGATAATGGGAAACCGTGCAGCATCTCTGCCTGTGATCGTCTCTGGCATGTCCGACGAGTTCTGGGAAGAGACCCAAACAAGGGTTGAGTGGACAAGCTTGTGCACCCATACCCACCAAGGCTAATGTGTATCAAATGCACATTGACAAAGTTGCTATTCAGAGAGAAAGCACCAAAAGCTCTATAACTAGATGGCATCAATAGACCAGCCTCTCTTAGTGAAACAATATTAGACCTTTAGAGGCTCATCGCATCGCAGACTAATTCTAGTTCTTTACAATGGCAATACTGAAGTGACTGACAAACTCCAGGTAGGTCACCAGTCGGTGTCTCTCTAGAAATAGGCCTATCGAAATGAAAGGAGGAGATCTACACAGGGAACAGAATTAAAATAGGTCAGTGCAGTGCGATGAGCAGCAGGGACCAAGAAACAGCTGTAACAAATGAGCGATTAATTCCATCCCATTCCAAAACCACATCCTCTGTGCATACTAGATAGAGGCCTTTTACTCATCACCTTCTGTGTCAATTTCTTCTATAGCCCCGTCCTTCAATCAATCAAATTTATTTCAATCAAATATATTTATAAAGCCCTACATCAGCAGTTGTCACAAAGTGCTTTTAAAAAACACCCGGCCTTAAACCCCAAGGAGCAAATAATTTCAGTGGCTAGGAAACCTTTGTGTTCCCCCAACCTGTTCACTGTGATTCTGGTCCAGGGGACTTGCCCTGTGCACGCCAGGACCCACATCCTCATTGATTGCGCACAATGCAGGACATTTGGTACCTAATAATGATTAATGATTCAACACACAGATGGGAGACACACAGCGACACACAGTCAGGCAGCATCGTCCAGATTGCCACGAACAATGAGGTGTCAGTATGAGAAAAAAATAAGTGTAAAAAAAAAAACTGTCGACTGACAGTGTTCTGCGAGTATCAGTTCTAATACTCACTCTGTACTCATAATCGCAACCATTTTCTCCAGCCACCTAAGGACGAAATAAGTGTACAGAAAGTAATTAGCTGAGTATATAGTAAACAATCTAAGAAAAGCGCGAGGGGAGATTCTGGATGAGGCAGCAACCAACCACACAGGAAGCAATTGGCAGCAGGGAACCAATTAGGCCTAGTTCACAACATCACCAGAGATGTAGTTTAATGTCAGGCAACAGAAAGCCTGTTCTCTAATCAGTTATGTCATCAGACAACCAAGTCATGCATCATCGTCATCGCTTTCCCTCTACCCACTGCCTAAAAGACCAGAAGTAATGGCTGTATGGACACGTGTAGTTCTGATACTGATTTGCAGAGCCATTTCCACGCACTATAGAGTTGCGCAAGTGTCAGAGGAAAGGGGACCAGGATTCTTAGAGAAAATATTTGGCTAAAGGCCATAGCTACAATGGAACTGAAAAGCAATGAAAATGTAACAACACAAAATAACATTAGTAACTTTTAAGGTTCATTCGAAACGCAGTGCCACGTCTCTGGTTTAAAATAAACAAATAAATGCCGGGACTTGAATCTTGCCAACTTGTTAAATGTCGCGATTGAAAATAACGATGGCCTCAACAAAAACAAAGTTGTGTACCGTAGCCAACTACAAAGTTGCTGTAAGCAGTTGACATGCAAGTCGTCTTAGCATACTGCTTTACTATACAAGGCCTACCAGTCACATTACTGCGATGCTGTAGTTAGACAATCATCTAGGGTAGCCATGACTAGCTAACATCAATGTCTGGATAGGAATACAAACACCGACTGGAATGTGAGTGACACCTGGCTAGTGCTGCATGAGACTTCTATGCGAGACACCGGACAGACTACGGATAACGACAGGGAATGATTTTAGACAGCTTTATTTGTTTAGGGTCCAACAGGAACTAACAATTAGCTACATTAGCTTCCCACGCTAAGCTGCATAAATTATCTAGCTAGTTGAAAGTAAGTTGCATTCATGTTAACATTACCTTGCTTTTGCCGCAACTCACTGACCGCAGTGCACCGAAAAATATGGGCAAGAGCGCCATAAATACAAGGCTGCCATATGCCAGTGCCGTTCCCTCCGGTGTTGCCACAAACTTGGCCACAGTCGCGTTGACAGCCTCGGTAACATTTGGGTCAGTTGCATTCAGGCCTTCCAAAGCCGGAGAAGTTTCGTTGGGTATGACCGATGCTTGGTCAATATCGGCCATGTTTGCTTGTTTTTCACCAATCCAACCGACACGTTTACGTTATTTTCTGTGTATACAACACTGCTTGTTTCTCATTTATGCAGGGTTATCGTTTTGCTAAGGCCACGTTTCCTTACTCTCCGGCAATTGACACCGCTTACTCGTTGATTCAATAGCTGTGAATTATTTCAAATCAGTACTTACCGCCGCGTAGTGGTACGGATGTTTTGTTTTGGAGCAACCAGGTCCTCGACTTCAACTTAACACCACAGCCAAAAGGGCCAAACCAATTCTGAAATGATTTTGCCAACCGGTAAAGCTATGGAAAAGAAAAGAGCTGATGTGAAAGGACCGGATGTGATTGTTGATAATTTGGCTGCATGGTATGATTGCTTAATTTTATTTTCCCCGTTGTGTTAAATTTGTTGATGCCTGTCTTGGCCAGGACACTCCTGTAAGAGATTTTTAATCTCAGTGAGTCTTTATCCTGGTTAAATAAGACCAATGAGTCTAACAAAATATCAGAGGGCAAGGTGGTCAAGTGTTGGGCCAGTAAACGTTAGGTCACTGGTTCTAATCCCTGAGCTGGCATGTGTAAAATCTGTTCTGTAAGGCAAGTAAACCAGATTGTTCTTAAAAGCAGCCTGTTTGAAAGTCTAATTGTAGAGCTTTAATTGTTTTATTCAAGTAGTATGAACAGTAATGGCATTAAACATTTACAAACGTAATAGGTGACAAGAATGTTGCAACCACAAATCACAGAATTCTTAAAAACCTATAAAAATGCATTTGAATTATGTACAACCTTTAATTTTCAAAGTAGCCTATACAACTGATTATTCTATAACAAAAACAAAGTTGATTTCAATAGAAATTGTGTTTTTTCGGAGCTCTAGCCTTTCATTCAATATATGAAGCACCACATACCTGAAACAAGAGTATTGAGCGTAATAGGATCAACTACCCAACACCAGAGCTTATCCATATGTAGGGAAAGAGGACACCTCTGATTAAACAAATATTAGACCATGATAAGATAACTCAGGTTAACTAGTTCAGGGCTACAACAAATATGGTAGAAAACAGGGTTATTACATGTTAGCTATGCAACTCGATGTTATGTCGAAATTTATTGGGCAATTATCAAAATATGGACTTTTCTCTGAGCAACTTTTAAATGTACTGCCACTACACAAAGAATGTACTTAAAAAAAGAGAGGTTTAAATAAAACCAGTCAAGACATTTCTGGTGGATGGTACATTTTTATTTTGACCTTTAAGTACATTCCATGCATAGCATCAGTACATCAGCTTTTCCTTCAACATGCACGCACGCACGCACGCACACACAAAAGCTGGCAAATGGAAATGTTGTAACAATTTTCTCCTGTACTGCTTAAGTACAGAAGCTTGTCAAGCATTGAGTATTTAGCAACAGTATGTTGTCCTGGCCTATAGGAAGGGTAGGAGTTTGGAATTCGATTGTTTAAAAAAGGTAGATTGTTCTGATGGAGTGAATGTACATTGTTTGCCAGCAGTGCACAGGGTACCACACCATAGTTTCTGAATTAGATATGAAGAAGTGGAAGTAGCATCAGCAATTGGACTCAATTCTTCCTTGGGAACTGTTTGGCCATGCAAGCAATCCAAATTCCATTAGAATCGTTGACCAATTACAGATACTGTCCAAAGAAAGATGTGCTGCTAAAACACCTACAGCAACAGGATGCAGCATAATTACAGTACAAAGCTTTTGCTTGCAAAAGTTCCATAAGCAATTTAATTAAATATTCAATAGGTCTATTTATTGGCCTGGGAGTCCCTAAGGAAAGGTTTAGGAAGTCCCATGTGGGAGAACCCACTGCTCAGGGGAATTTGATCTGTCTATACCAAAGAACAATAATTTATAAATTCCTTATGGACCACATGCCTGGGTAAGGCCTTTTTCTCCTCACACTGCACTGGTCAAAGGTAAGATGTCCAGGACGTAGGTTACAACAGTGATGGCGATTAGGAGGACAGGCTGAACCTGAGCTTGAATCTGCCCTGATGATTTGATCTTCAGCTCCACCTCCACCGGGAAGTGGTCACTCACTTCCAGAGCCTGAAATTACAATAGTATTTTTTCAATCCAAGACAAAATAAACAAATAAAACAGCCAACTTTTTAGCATGTCCAAGGAACTTGTGTTACCTTGTCAACTGAGAGTTTATACTCTTTCGCAATGTTGAAGACCTTCGCTGAATAAGGTTTTATGGCTTTCAGGAAAGGCTGTCCGTGTACCACAATTCTAAAAACAACAACAAAAAAAAACAAGTTTCTAAAAAAGCTTCTAATTAAGATCTGGAATGTCACTATAATGGGATCCATCTGATTTCTATAATCAAAATTCCAAAATTTAAGTAATCAATGTCAGTGTAGAACATTTTCCAATTTCCACAAACCTGTCATAGGCGCAGTTGGAGATAGCTCTAACAGTTGTATCCACCTTGTCCCCGATCAACCAGTAAAATCCAGGGTTTGAAAATAGTCGAATGTTCGCCTTGTCCTTCCTTGTCATGTACCCACAAGCAGCATTGAGGGTTCCAAGGAACATCACTTGCTATGGGACAGAGTGCCACTGCATTGGTAAGAGCAGCATCTGGTGCACATTACTATGAAGAAGAATTAAAAAAACGTAAAACTGCCTGGGTGTGTCATGCCTCACCGTAGATTTCCACTTCAATTTGACTTCCTCAAAGACATCATAGAGCTGGTCAATCTCGTTGGTTGCCTCGATGGCCACAGTGTGCAACGGGATCAGAGCAAAGTCTTCTATCTCTGTTCAGAAGATCATCATTAGAGTCACCGGTATGAAAACAGCAGTTATTCTATTTAACTGTCATGAAATTAAAGAACTAACCTGTATCCTTGGCTTGGAATCTAACAATAAATGGGTCTCTGGAGAAAGTATTCTTTTTGTCAGCGTACAGGTACTTATCTTTCAACTCCACAGTCTCATTCCTATGGAGAGCAGTTATATCATCATTCATTTAGTGTTAAAGGAGAAGTTAGGACTAACTTAGCACTAAGTTATAACTAAATCTATACTTTGATGTAAATGGCATGTTATAAAAGGAACTTTTAGGATTAGCATTTTTTGGAAACTTATAAAAACACAGGACATCTACCATTTCTTTTCCCGGTTGACCTCCTGCCATTACATGTGGCTACTGGCTACCATCTATCTACAGTACAGATCATTCTAGGCAATTCTATATGTAGAATATTTTTGCCCAGATGAGCCAATTATATATAAGACACTTTTTTGGGACTTGGGACAGTTAATGTCAAGGTATGTCTTCAAAAGCACATTAGATGCCGGTCTGGCTCTTATCACGCTTGACTGCTCTACCAGGAAGTCTAGACCAGAATCCTTACACACTGGAATGAAAAAACTCCAACTTGACTAAAGGGGAATAACAACGAATATCTACAATTTGTCAATGTCGATTGAAGTAATTTTTGCATGGTCGGTCTCTGTACACAAACCACTCAGGAAGAGCAGGGTCAAACTAGCGTGACTGCAGTCAACTGGTTATACTGCCTTCCCCAGACTAATGTGATTTGATAGAAGTTTGAAATAACGATTATCTACCTTAAAAAATATAACATTGGTGAATGCTAATCGATTCTGGTAACTGCCGTATACATTTTGTGATGCATTTCTATAGCAGGTTTGAATGTTTTCTGGGAGCAGGATTTGAACCCTGGTCTTGCAGAACACAAACAGAGAAGATGGTGAAAATGTTTCTTAGAGCTCAATCTTACACTGTCCCATTGGTTATTTAGCACATAATTTAGCAAGTATTCCCTAAACAAAAAAATTGTGGGATTTACAATAAGGTATTAATTATGTTAGTTCTTGTAAATAATTAGGAATATGATGCAAAACAACTTTCAAACTAAATCTGTCCCACAGCTAATTCAGCAGTCTCTCTTCTCTCCCACGGTCTCTCTCCCCTATCCAATAAAGCATCAAATTAAACACATAAACCAAAAATGTTTGGGCATTTGAAATTTTCTTCCCCTAAAATTCCTCAGTGGTAAGTGATACCTCCTTAAGTTTTCAGGCAAAACATCTATGCTCAATCTACATTCCAACTCCATCAGTCTCATAGGGATACGCATTTTGATATACACTGCTCAAAAAATTTACTAAAAATTAAGGGAACACTTAAATCAGTCTTGAATGAAATATATTAAATAACAAAATCTTTACAGTACATTGTGTAATTCGTTGAGAACAAAATGATGTAACAACGATCAATGGAAACCAAAATCACCAACCGATTTAGGACTGGATTCAAACTCACACCAAAACTCAAAGTAAACAATTGAAATCACAGGCTGTTCCAACTTGCTCGAATTTCATCACGGCAACTCATAATGTGACTCAGTAGTGTATATGGCCCCCACATGCCTGTGTGCCCTCCCGACAACATCTGGGCATGCTCTGGATGAGACGGCGGATGGTGTCCTGGGGGATCTCCTCTCAGACCTGGATCAGGGCATCAGTGAGCTCCTGGACAGTCTGTGGCTCTACTTGGCGGCATCGGATACACTGATACATAACGTCCCAGAGGATCCCAATTGGATTCAGGTCTGGGGAACGTGAGGGCGAATCAATGGCATCAATGCTTTCGTCATCCCGGAACTGCCTACACACTCCGTCCACATGAGGCTGGGCATTGTCCTGCACCAGGAGGAACCCAGGGCCCACTGCACCATCGTAAGTTCTGACGATGGGTCTGAGGATTTCATCCCGGTACCTAACAGCAGTCAGGGTACTGTTGGCTAGCACGTTTAGGTCTGTGTGACCCTCCAAGGATATGCCTCCTCAGACCATCACTGGCCCACCGCCAAACTGGTCATGCTGGATGATGTTGCAGGCAGCATAACGTTAACACGGCGTCTCCAAACTCTTTCACGTCTGTCACGTGCTCAGTGTGAACCTGCTCTCATCTGTGAAGAGAACAGGGTGCCAATGGCGGAACTGCCAATTCTGGTGTTCCCTGGCAAATGCCAATCGAGCTGCATGGTGCTGGGCTTTGAGCACAGGTCCCACTAGAGAACGTCGGGCCCTCATGGAGTCCATTTCTGCCAGTTTGGTCAGAAACATGCACACCAGTAGCCCGCTGGAGGTCATTTTTTAGGGCTCTGACAGTGCTCCTCCTTTTCCTCCTCGCACAAAGAAGCAGACACCGGTCCTGTTGCTGGGTTAATGCCCTTCTACGGCCCTATCCACCTCACCGTGTGTAACGGCCCGTCTCCTATTATCTCTTCCATACCCCTGAGACTGTACTGGGAGACACACCAAACCTTCTTGAAACAGCACATATGGATGTGCCATCCTGGAGGAGCTGTCTATCTGTGCAATCTGAATGGGCTGCAGGTACCGCCTCATGCTACCAGTAGTGACAAAGACACTAGCAAAACGCAAAACTAGAGAAAAATCAATCAGGAAGGATAAAGAGAGAGCAATTGTCTGTGGCCACCACCTGCAAAACCATTACCTTTTTGGGGGTTTTCTTGCGGTTGCCACTCCAGTGCACCTGTTTTCACTTTCATTTGCACCAAAACAGGTGACACTGATTCACAATCGCTTATGCTCCCTAACTGGACAGATTGATATTCCTGAAGTTTAATTGACTTGGTGTTATACTGTGATGATTACGTGTTCCCTTCATTTTTTTGAGCAGTATTATTTCCGTTAGTGTCCCATTGAATAATATACAATGAGCACATTTTAGAGCACTGGTAGTGTTAACCAAAGTTGCACAGCCTACCTGATTATTTTTGGACAAATGAGAGAAATTCTTCTTACATCTAACTTCATCAAAAGACCATGTGAAAGAGTAACCTGTTTCAGAGCATCAAAACCCAAATGCAACATGGGTGAACAGTGACTGACTGATCTACAATAAGAGAAGATGTGCGCGCAGCGCTTGTCCTGTCAACATCTGTTACTTTGGACAACAGGGTTAGGTAGTTAGTTGACCAACTTGTTCATTATCCATTTCATTATTTTTCATCAACTGAAAGTTGATTTCAATAAACAACAAGTAACTGTGGTCATAAGGATTACTAAAACAAATATTAAAAATGCTAAAAATTAGTGCAGTTCTTTTTCTTTTTTTCAGGCTGGCTGCACTGCTATTGTTTGGTGCTAGCCAGGTACTATGCTAAATAGAACCATCGCAAATTCAGTCGGGCTGCATCCAGAGATTAAAATTGTAAAAACAAATGATCTGACCTTCCATAATATTCTTTTATATTTAAATTATAGTCATAATTAAAAAAAAATCCTTTAATATGTAATTAAGCTTTATTCATACATGAATGATATTGGAGTTATAAATTACATAACGTGAATGTCTCTCTTACCTGTAAAGATAGACATACTGGTCTGTGTCTTTTGGTTTTGAACCCAAACCTCCACTGGCTACAGATTTATAGTGATAGTGGTCATCATATCTGAGAAAAATAAACAATGAAAAGGTCTGAGAAACAAAGATTGGCATAATTTTCTGTAATATATTATTTGACCAGGTATTTTAGGTGAGAACCAACTCTTGACACCCAAAAGCATTCAATTGCAAGAGGACAAGAAAACACAGAACCATACAAACTCATCAGTCTATTCTTGTTCTGAGAAATGAAGGCTATTCCATGCGAGAAACTGCCAAGAAACTGGAGATCTCGTACAACGCTATGTAATACTCCCTTCACAGAACAGTGCAAACTGGGTCTAACCAGAATAGAAAGAGAAGTGTGAGGCCCCAGTGTACAACTGAGCAAGAGGACAAATATATTAGAGTGTCTAGTTTGATAAACAGACGCCTCACAGGTCCTCAACTGGCAGTATCATTAAATAGTACCCGCAAAACACCTGTCTCAACGTTAACAGTAAAGAGGTGACTGCGAGATGCTGGCCTTCTAGGCAGAGTTGCAAAGAAAGCCATATCTCAGACTAGCCAATAAAAAGAAAAGATTAAGATGACCAAAAGAACACAGACACTGAACAGAGCAAATTGGAAAAAAGTGTTAACAGACAAATCTAAGTTTGAGGTGTTTGGATCAAAACTAACAACATTTGTGAGAGGCAGAACAAATGAAAAGGTGCTGGAGGAGTGCTTGATGTCAAGGCAGTGATGGTCTGGGGGTGCTTTGGTGGTGATGAAGTGGAAGATTTACAGAGTAAAAGGGATCTTCAAGAAGGAAGGCTATCACTCCATTTTGCATCGCCATACCATACCCTGTGGACAGCACTTGACTTGGAGCCAATCTCCTCCTACCACAGGAAAATGACCCAAAACACAGCTCCAAACTATGCAAGATCTATTTAGGGAAGAAACAGTCAGCTGGTATTCTGTCTAGAATGGAGTGCCCAGCACAGTCACCAGATCTCAACCCTATTGAGCTGTTGTGGGAACAGCTTGACCGCATGGTACGTAAGAAGTGCCCAACAAGCAAATCCAACTTGTGGGAGGTGCTTCAGGAAGCATGGGGTAAAATCTCTTCAGAATACCTGAACTAGAATACCAATGACTATATTTCCTATTTATTTTTCAAACTCATTTCAGGTATGTTTTCATGGAAAACAAGAACATTTCTAGCTGACCCCAAACATTTGAACATCTGAACATTTTGGCATTGATTTTGAAAATATGACCAATCATGCAAAAGGACAGTGACCATATGAAGCCATTTATTATCAAATAGATGTTCGGCTCCTTTTTAAATTATAATGTATAAATACAGTCCCATATAAGATAATGCCACCAAGTAGTACAAAAGCAGATTACACAGAAATTAAATGACTTACACTCCGGCCCCTAATTGCGAATTCCAGGCAGACACAATTCTAAACAATACAAGAATGCCATTAAACACAATTTTCCTAATATTCTGTAACACCAACACATTGCATCAGCATCAATTAAACATCTGAGGCTACCTGTAACAGGCAAAGTTTTGCGACAGGCCTTTCCTTAACATTGCACTGTGTCTTAAGACGAACAGACCGTACAAAGCCATTTGTCAGGAAAGGTTTCCAGCACTCTTCCGAATAGCCAAGAGCCACGAGGTGCAGTAGAATTCACCACCAAGACGATGTCTCCAGGAACAAGACTTAGTTTTTCTTGGTTCCATTTTTGCCTTTCCTGCATCAAGGGAAGGTACTCCTGCACCCATCGTTTCCAGAACAAATCTGCAATATATTGAACCTGTCTCCACCTTCTTTTCACATACAGATCTTGTTTCACAAACAGTCCGGGTGGCAAGGCAGGAGAATGTGATTAGGTGTAAGAGGTTCAATATCGTTGGGATCTTCGACCAGCTCAGTAATAGGCCGGTCATTTAATATGGCCTCAACTTCACAGAGAACTGTATGAAAACCATCATCGTCCAGTGTCTGCTGACACAAAACAGAGTTGAGCACCTTCCTAATGATGCGAATGACACGTTCCCAAACGCCACCGTAATGTGATGCTGATGGTGGATTAAAACTCCACTTGATTCCATGTTGAAGTAGTGCTCCCTGTATTTTGCTGTGATTTAATCCAGAAAGGGCCTCCCTAAGTTCTCTTTCTGCACCGACGAAATTGGTACCATTATCGGATTGCATATGAGAAACTTGGCCTCTTCTGTTCATAAATCGTCGTATCGCATTAATGCATGCATCGGTGTCCATTGAGGTCGCCACCTGTAGGTGAACAGCTCTGCTCGCCAAACAGGTGAAAATCACTCCGTAGCGTTTACACAAGCTTCTGTGTAAACGTCACTTCAACTGGCCCGAAATATTTGACTCCTACACTTGTAAATGGCGGGAGATCAGGCAAGATCCTTTCTATTGGCAGGTCTGCCATTTTCTGTTCACCTACTCCTCTTACAGTGTAGCGTCTACAAGTGCAGCAGTCAGATATGATTTTCCTTACTGCTGAATTTGCTTTTATAACTTCTTAATTTAGCTAACGTGTGGTTTCTTCCACTATGACCCAGTTGTTGGTGAATATGCCTAAGAATGAGAGTTGAGATATGCTAAACTTTCGCAAGGATGAGTGGATGCTTGATTTCTTCTGGCAGTGCTGCCCTACACAGCCGTCCTTCAACTCTAAGTAAACCATCCTCCAAACGCGGATCCAGTCTATAGATAGGACTTTCCTTTCTGACCACAGACTTTCCCGACGAAAGTGCATCAATTTCCTCCTCAAACCGCTGCCGCTGAGTGTATCGAATGATGGACATTTCTGCCTCCACAAGGTCCTCTGACGAGACACTCTGACCCCCAAATGCACTTCTGACCTTCTTCATTTCCAACTGCCCATGAGTGGATGGATTATTTGCATCAACAGCCTGCAGTTCCTTTCTCCTTTGGCTTAATGTCAAAAGAGTCCCCTTAACCTTAAGGAACCAGGCAACAGCAAACCTGAGCCTCCTCCAGTCTGAGAAATAAGTAATTAATTGGTTAGTAGCATTAGGTGCGCCCTTAGCAATTACAGTATTCACAGTGATGTCTTTCTTGACTTCTGGGTCGTCCAATGGAATGATGATTTCCACAGCATTTTCTGGCCAATACTTCTCTGCCTTCCAAAAAAAGTTGGGCCCTTCAATCCATCTGCTGCTAATCAGTAGATCGTTAACCTTCATACCTCTGGACGCATCGTCTGCCGGATTATCTTTGGTATTGACGTACCTCCATTGTGACGCATTTGTAGCGTCTCTGAAACCCTGTTAGCCATGAAGGTGTGAAAGCACCTAACCTCATTCTTTATATACTTCAGCACCTGCTATCTGTCCAAAGGACTGAGTCTCCCAATTCATCCACATGGTCTGCCAGCTTGATTGTGGTGGCAAAACTATTTCCTATTACATCCTTCCTATGCAAAGACCTGTTTACACTCCTCACACCAATGTTCACAAATGAAGAGTCCTGAATATCACCAAAGACAGAATCAGATATTATTTTGACTTCGCGTTCAATAAAAGTGACAAGATCTGAGAATCGTGCCCTGCGTTTGTATTTCTCCAACACATCATGCACAGCGGTCCTCCATCTTTCTCTTAACCTGAATGGCAATTTTGACATTACGGCTCACATGGTGGTTGGTGTATCCAGCTCCTGCATGTATTCAAGTTCTTCAGTCATATTACAGCAACCACGCAAAAACAAAGAGTAGGCCTGCAATGCCTTCACATCCTCAGATTTAACCGCAGACCAAGCCAAAGCCTTCCCTGTATACGCAGCAGCAATTTTGAATTTATTTCCAAAATGTTCTTGTAGGAGCTCTTTTGCCAATGCATAGCCATGTTCGGAAACCATATGCTGATAACTGCATACAAGCTCTCTTGGCTGTCCTCTAGTGAACTGCTCCAAAAAATACAAGCAGTCTGCTTTACTGGCCTTGTCTTCCACACCCTGCTAAAATGCTCGAATAAAGGCTCTGTATTCAAAAAGATGCCCATCAAAGACTGGAATATTTCTTGCTGGCTGAGACAATGAGCGTTGTTGTTGAACCAAACCTTCTGTAATCCATAATATAATGCAAAGACAGAATGAGATATCTCCAAATGCTTCCTCTTTGGTTTACAGTTGTTTTATTGTGAGTTGTTTACTTGGCTCCTTGAGACGTGCGCTTAATGAAGATGGATTATTTTGCATTGGGACTGGCTCATTTCTGTGCCATAATGAATTACCTGCCAGAGGTTCATACTCCTTTTGCCACGAGGTTGAGTTTTGAAAGTTAAATGCCTTTGAGTTCTCCTTTCCAAATAGGAATTCATGCCATCTGATGGGGCTTTGGATACACCTTTGCTATCTAAAGCTTGAAAGATGTTAGTTTGGCAGTTGATGCAGCTATTTCAGTTTCTAGCTCAAGCTGTTCCCTTCTTCTCCGTAGCTGTTGTTCCTGTTCCTCAAGCGCATGCTTCTCCTTCAGAACCGCTGCCCGTGCAACAAGTGCAGCTCTCTCAGCCTCCGTTCTAATACGTGCAGATGCTGTAGAACTACAGCTTCTCCTGCTACCAGAGCTTTGTCTGCTAGAACACTTACTAGCAACATTTGACACACTGTCCTCGGGGAGAATATCATCAATGACCTCAATTTCATTGTTTTCAACTTGTGACGACCTAGTTTCACAAATAACTTTATCCCTACCTTTGGCAGCGTTTGTCAAGATGCTGATTTAAGAAAAATTAGGAGTGGTCTCAATTTTTTCCAGAGCTGTATATATAAAAATGGTGTGTGCGCGTCTATGGAAAGTCAAACTTTTCTACAAGGCCGTGCACATGCCTCAGTTTCATCAACAAACCACAGGCCGTTCCTCCAAACTGGATGAATGAGACTGATAGGTCCCGTTTGAAGTGTGCAAAGAAAGACAAGAAAAAAAAAACACTTGGTAAACTCTGTGCCATGAGGCAAAAATATGTTTTGTGGTCTGAACAAACAAAATTTTACCTTTTGGCCCAGGCACTTCAACCAAAGAACACCATCTCTACTGTGAAGCATTGGAGTGGCTTTTTATGGGGAAGATTAACATTATCAGCGACTAGGACACTTGTCTGGATAGAAAGAACAATGAATGGAGCCATGTACAGGAAAGTCTATGAGTAAAACCTGCCACCCCTGGCCACAAAACTGAAAATGGAATTTCACATTTCACCATGACACAGACCTATAGAACATAATCAAAGCAACAGTGATGTGGCTATCTCTGAGGTCTGACCTTTTCAGTCCCACTAATGAATAATCACATACACAAGTCTATGTTAGCCATGCAGATGCCTTAAGCAATTAAAATGGTCCTAAAATGGCCCTTTATTTAAGCACTATTGGTGCATCTCAAAAAAATTGAATATCATGGATAAGTAAATTTTTTCCATAATTCAAATCAAAAAGTGACACCTTCATATATTCTAGATTGATTGCACAATTAGTGAAACATTTCAAGCCATTTTTGTTTCATTCTTGATGATTATGGCTTACAACTCATGGAAATCAAAAATCCAGTATCTCAAAATATTATATTAAAAAATGTATAATACAGAAATGTCAACCTGAGAAGAGCTCTAATCAGCTAATTAACTCAAAACAAATGCAAAGCTTTCCTAAGTATGTTAATTTATGCACTCAATACTTACTGCATCAATGCGGCGTGGCATGGAGGCAATCAGCCTGTGGCGCTGCTGAGGTGTTATTGAAGCCCACTGCTGAGGTGTTATGGATTCTGTGCCTCTCCACCCTTCCTCCAGACTCTGGGACCTTGATTTCCAAATACTAGGAATGCAACACTTGTAACCCATTTCCTGGACACGTCTGTGCATGGTGGCTCTTGATGCACTGACTCCAGCCTCAGTCCACTCCTTGTGAAGCTCCCCCAAGTTCTTGAATCGGCTTTGCTTGACAATCCTCTCAAGGCTGTGGTCATCCCTGTTGCTTGTGCACCTTTTCCTACCACACTTTTCCCTTCCAGTCTACTTTCCATGAATATGCTTTGATACAGCACTCGGCGAACAGCCAGCCCTTTCAGCAATTACCTTCTGTGGCTTACCCTCGTGGACGATGTCAATAAGTGTCTTCTGGACAACTGTCAAGTCAGCAGTCTTCCCCATGATTGTGTTTGGGTGTACTGAAGTCTCAGGGAGTTAATTAGCTGATTAGAGCTCTTCTCTGGTCTACATTTGTGTTATGTAAATTTTTTATATAAATATTTTGAGATACTGGATTTTTGATTTCCAAGAGTTGTAAGCCGTAATCATCAAGATTGAAACAAAAAAAGTCTTGAAATGTTTCACTTTGTGTAATGAATGTAGAATGAAGCTATCACTTTTTGATTTGAATTACAGACAAAAACTTTCACATGATATTACATTTTATTTTTTTAGATGCATCTATATACAGCTCCGGAAAATATTAAGAGACCACTGAACCTTTTTCTTTCCTTTCCAAAAAAGTCGAAAAGGAAGGTTTTGAGTGAGGAACAGAAGGGTTAAAAATAAGAGACCACTGCAAATTGAATGCTTCTGTTCCTCACTCAAAACTTTCCTTTCCAACTTTTTTGCAGTGGTCTCATTTTTTTCCGGAGCTGTCTACACACATAGTGCACTCCAGAAAAATTGGTACATTTGATAAATATAAGCAAATGAGTCTATGGGGAAAAAATGTGTTATTCATCTTGATCTTATAATTAAAATGAGCAAAATCTAACAATTTTTGAAAATAAATTTAAAAACATTTGAAAATCGTACAGCATGCATGACTGAAAAGTGCATCTAGTATTTTCTACTTTACCTTGTACTGTACCTGTTGAGACTCCCTACTAGTGCTGTAACGACTTTCCCCTGTACATCTTTTACCTCCTGAAGGAGACAGATGTCACAACGAGAGACAACCTGTGAACAGTCAGATAACCGTGTCAGAACAAGAATGTCTAACGATCACGAAAATGCCTGGTCTAACAATCACAGAAATGCCTGGATATTAGTTAAAGCTCCTACACGTAAGGTGTCCCTCATGTGACAATTCAAAAAAATAGTTCACAAGAATGTTCATGTTTTAATAGGAATATGCATCGAGTATGCAAGGCCAATGTAAGAGGACAAATAAAACACTAATGAAAAAATACTTCAATTGGATAAGTCTCTTCCATACATTACATACTACCTGGTGAAAGTCCCTTTCACAGTAATAAAAGGTGTGAGGATAAATCTCAACCAATTTCACACACCTAGATTTGGCAATATTGGACCATTCTTCTTAAAAAGCTCTGTTAAGTTCCTTCATGCATATTTTATAGTGGATTTCGGTCAGGGCTCTGACTGGGCCACTCAAGGACATAATGCAGAAAGGCTTTTGTTACTTTAAGATTAGACTCAATGATCTCTCTCTGGTTACCATGATTAGGGTTTATCCAAGCGCTGGAGTGTGAGGATTGAGATACCGGGGTGGTACAGTAAACAGTTATGGTAACTGTAATTCATTGAGGATGAATATAAAATGCATGTACAGACATGGCATCAATATCCCCCTGGAGAGAGCCATGTAAGACATTGATTTAAAGATTATCTCACAAAGGGACTGACGGGTTCCTCCTAGCGCTGGAGCGTGAGGATTGAGATACCGGGGTGGTACAGTAAACAGTTATGGTAACTGTAATTCAATGAGGATGAATATAAAATG
>JACXGI010012964.1:0-21685 GCA_016801175.1 Esox masquinongy | reverse complement strand
TGTGTGTGTGTGTGTGTGTGTGTGTGTGTGTGTGTGTGTGTGTGTGTGTGTGTGTGTGTGTGTGTGTGTGTGTGTGTGTGTCACAGATGGAATTGGGACCAGTGGTCCTGACACTAAAACATGCCAAATCTTAGGACCTTTTGCCGGTCTCCACGAGAACAGTCAGTTTTAGGAGTTCGGTTGTTAGAATTGAGATTCCTTTTTGGGTTAGTTAGGCATTAGGACGATGTAAAGTTTAGGCATAAATGTTTGGTTGTTTTGTTTTTCTGGTCCCACACTGATAGTGTGTGTGTGTGTACGTACCGTGTGATGTGGCCTAGTGAGCTTGATTCTGCTCACTTTACCGTAGGGATGAATCACTGTCACTTCTGCACTACAAAAGCACCTTTACTTAGCTATTTAAAGAGACACCAAAGTTGATTGCCCAGAAAGAAAATCTTTAACTTTAATAACGTGACCCTAATGCCTGACCCCACACCTTATCGGTAATGCCTAACCCCGCCACTTAAGCCAAAGAAAAATAGGGTCAGGAAATATCCCCTGGTTGATCAACATTGGCTACAGTTTGACATTAGTCCCCGTTACGTAGTTAAGCAACACACGGCGCTGGCACACCATACCTCCGCCCTGGTCCAGGAATATGGTGATCTCTTCTCACCACCACCCTGGCCGGTGTCTCTGTGTGTCCCAACACTCCCTATTATCATTTAGAAATGAATTTGTGTGGTGTACGGCCAATATGCCACTGCTGAGGGCTTTTAGTAGGCATGAAAAAATGCCTGGATGAGTGCCTGTATACAGCTTTTAGCCATGGTGTATTTACCACAGATCCCAAAGGTGCCGTATTGCTTTTATAAACCGGTTACCAACCGAATTAGCAGCGTAGAAAAGGATTTGTCATACTTGTGGTAAATGCTGGCTTATCAGATGGTTTCTAAACACCCTGGGTGGATGGCATTACCGCGGAGAGCAGTCCGGTGTCCAGACCCCGTGACGTGGTTGTAATAAAGCTGTGTCTGTGTCTGACATGGCCTCCTACTGTACTCCAGTCTATTCTCACTGCAGACCACTTTGCATGTTGAGACAAGGGGTCGCGGGAAGCACAAATGTTCCACCCCGGCTCTCGTTCTGTCTCTTTCTCTCTCTCGCTCTGTATAGTCCTCTACCTCAAGTTCCTGCTGGTTGTAAATGAGCCCTTGGAGGCGTCCAATGTGTGGATTTAAATGTAGATTTCTGTGGCACTGGTGGCTCTCTGTCACCCAAATTGATGAAGCAGATTTATGACGGCTGCTGGGCACAACAAATTAAGTTGACAGTGATGTATGGGGGGGCTAACGCCACTGCGATCCTAGCCTCACACCGAGGACTCTAACACACACACACGCGTGCGCACACACTCACTCTCTTGTTAAGATCTGTTAGGCAGACACATGATGAAATCCCACATGCTGATTTCTTTTTTTTATTTCCCAGCCCCTTCACTCAATTTCTTTTTCTCCTTTTCTTTTCCTCTCCTTCAATCTCCAGACTCATCCGACCACCAGTAAACTGCCCTTGAAGGACGCCTTTACGTTCGATGACTACAGGTTGGTGTGTGTTGGCCCCCGGTGTGGGTGGGTGGGTGGGTGGGAGGATGGATGTGTGTGTTAAGACAGAATGTGGAATAACTGCCGGCATCCAGGATGGCCTGTTAAAACAGAGCGTTTGTTCTCATTGTTCTTTCATTAAGAGCCAAATTATCTTTAAGGGAATAATTTATTGCGTCCTCCTTTTATCTTACCAATGTGTTGAGTGTGATGCAAGCCTTCACTCCCACCGGGCAACGTGCTCTGGGACCAAAGATGCAGGGGCGCTGTGTGCCAAGGTTTTCTGGGAGAACCGCATTTACCATTTAGCCCAGTTTAAAATGTTTAGAATGTTCAGGATACGCCTCAATATCAAAACGACATTTATGTCTCTCTGACGCCCAAGTGTTGTGTTGATAAATGAGAGGATAATCTATTTATTTCCCCGTCTGTAACAAACCTAGTGACCAGTAGAAGAACCTAGTGACCAGTAGAAGAACCTAGTGACCAGTAGAAGAACCTAGTGACCAGTAGAACAACCTAGTGACCAGTAGAACAACCTAGTGACCAGTAGAACAACCTAGTGACCAGTAGAACATTTTTTTCTCCTAACCACATTTTGAACCTTCTTAGTTTGTCTACTTTTTAGTCACTGAATATTAAGGACATTTTAATAAGGTTTAAGTCATGTATTTTTGACCCATTTTATTTCCCATCCCAAAGCACAAATCTAAATCAAACTCACCATAATTTTGGGTGAATTGCTGTGCAATCATTTTAGCAAACTTATAGAACTACGGCTAACTAGCTACAGTTTTGAGGAATAGAAAGGGGTTGCAAATCCAGCACCAATTTCGCTCTGACATCAAGGGCAAGCTGGACTGAGATGATTGGCACCTGTGCAATCGGCTGTTTATAACCCCACATCAAGTGGCTTTATTCAGCTAATGTTAATGCTATCAGAAGCTAGTTAGCCAGCTAACTTGATAATGAAAGTTTTGTGTTGTGACTAGAAACATCCATTTTACAATAGTCTATTGTTTTAAGATCACTTACAGTTTGACTTAGCTACCTAACCTAATGCTCACCTTGAATCATCTAATTTAACTAATGGCTACCAGTGACATTACCATGCGATGTGATGTAGGAGCACATAGGTCTTGTGGTACGGTATCTGCAAGTTTCTCCTCCGTTATTACAATAGTGTTTCTCATCTTGCATTGTAGGTTGAGTGGGTCCATGTCAAATAGTTTTCTTCCCAAGGCATGTGTTGAAGTTGAAGCCAGAATGTAGAATTATTTGTAAGCATCGTTATTTCTGAATGTCTGGTGTGTTTGGTTCCAGATCAGGGAGGGCCTGTGTGTGTATGCAGGTAGTGGGTAGATCCCCACAATGACAAGGATGCGCAGTGACAAGAGGCCCATGAATGCACATGATTGTATGCCGAGGGAAAACGGGAAAAACATCTTAATGGCAATGTTACTTTCCTTAGTCTGTGACTAGCATTTACGTCTCATCATTTTTAATTAACAAAAATCTAAATGCGATAGTTATCCTCCAAGCTCTATTTTCATCTTGTCATTCTTTGGGGAAAAAGGCATTTTTCAGGTATTTTTCGTTGCAATTTTCGTTAACAAAATTATCACTGGTGCTTCCTGAAACCTTTTGTCAGTTGAATGATTGTCCATACAACCAAGCTATAACTAACACCTCCAGATGAAATGCATCATGGGTGAGTCCTTGAAGTTCTGATTAACTGACTGAGTGTTAATCCCTATAGGTGGGCGGTTTCCTCTGTGATGACGCGTCAGAACCAGATCCCCACGGAGGATGGTAGCCGTGTCACCCTCGCCCTCATCCCTCTGTGGGACATGTGTAACCATACCAACGGCCTGGTGAGTACTCAGCGGTTGTGTGAATACCTATGGATTAAATGTATTGTACATGGCTTAAACATGCCTGTTACATGGCTGTAACGCTACTGCACGCTAGAGGTTAGTTGACAAGGGAGTGAATTCTCATTCCCATCCTGTAAATATTTACTGTCCTCATCTTGCAAAAATTATATAACCACCATACTTTGTTGTCCTGTTCCAAATAAAAATGCCTCCCGTCCTGTGTGCATCTCCACTTGGGGGGAAAAGTTATGCATTGGGGGTTTGAGTGTAAACAGTGAGATCCCTTTTAATAAAAATCCCTCACTGAACAAAACTATTTATTTAAATCTTAATAATGTTTTGTTGATGTAACTTCAAGTGAAATAATTAAGGAAGAGAAAAAACTGTGTTTTCAACCCTCGAACTACATTGAGATTATTAGATAAATAGCAAGGCTACCTGTTTGGTGCTGTTGCATCTTCTCATTTTAACTTGATGGTGTTAAAATGACAACTACTTTGAGTAGCCAGATATCTCCCAATTAGCACACTGAGGTTCTAATGTGAATTTAGTTCAGTGCGTCTTTGATGATGTTGTGGTTGGACCATAACAACAAGCTGCACGCGGGAATTAATTATGATTTTGTTCTTATTGTTTTAACAGAAAACGGATTAAGAAAAATGCCCATTTGAACGTCAGTGAAATTTGTCACATCTCTAATATGTGTGTAAAGTCCACTTTTCAGTGGCAACTCTACAAAATAGTACTAATACCAGTAAGCCAATTTAAACCCTTGTTTCAGTCACGTTTTCCATTAGAGAAAGTACAAACAGCAGCTTGAGGGGGAGATTGCCGTCTAACAAACTATTATCAGATAAAATATATATTTAATGTATAAAATAATATACAAAAGTTGAATTATTCCTGTACTGGCCATTCCTCTTCACAGTTGACCCTGTCCCGTCTGGACACTTTATTCCAATTCCACTCCCATTCCTGACAGAATCCCACAGGGCCCGGTAGGCCTATTCCTGTGTCAACCTCCTGCTGTCAAAAGGTTTCAATTATTCCTGTAAAATAATGCTTTAAGAAGTCTTCGAATCGTAGCGTTTTCATCAAAAGATCAACCCGCAAACATTGTCAAGACATGCTGCAGAGAATGGTCGTTTTGAAGGAAACTCCACTGTCGAATGTCTTCTTCAGTTGATTACGCTAATCTCATGGGCTCTTCTTTATCGCAATCATTTGGCTTTGATTGTGTTCAGTGGCTGATTGGAACAGAGCAATAATTTTGCCTACTTGCATATGCATGTAAACTGCATTTACGCCCCTACAATGAGATTTCAGTTGTGAATGCCTGATACGTATACAAAGCGAGTCATTAAAACCACGTAATAAAATGTCTTCCTGTGTATTCCCTTGGCTTTAGTTTAATAAAAATGGGTTACAACTTCCTCTGACATATTTCCTAATTTTATTGCTCTTCAACCTCAGTTCCTGCAGTGTGACTCACTGGTGAGAGATGTGTGGGTTTATTAAATTTCCTTAATTTCAGACAATTTGTAAAACCCACACTAACTCAGAATCTGCGGATGCGATTTATTGTTATACTCCTGATTATTCATAGCATCCTTGTATGTTAAATATATACTTTTTCTCTTGTTTTGGCTTTAGCTTATTGTTTTCTAAGTCACTAGAGATTGTTACTGAAGGAATGGATGTGCAACTGATGTACAACTCTGACAATACCTAGAGGGGAAAAAGATAGCATTTTTAAAATGTATGTATGATTGCGTTTTTAAATGCTATGTGCGTATGTAAACGGGCCGTAAATTGTGTTGCCAGTCAGACTGCGAAGGAGCTCCGATAATTTCCTGTGCAGCATTGAAAACGACTAATAACATTTTACATGCACTTTGTGTTAAGTTTAAACCAGCCCACAACAAACCCTGATAAGCTTTTCCAACGGTCACTAACCAGTCAGTTAGTTTCAATGACTGTGTGTCTCGTCTGTGTGTCGTGTCTCGTCTGTGTGTCGTGTCTCGTCTGTGTGTCGTGTCTCGTCTGTGTGTCGTGTCTCGTCTGTGTGTCGTGTCTCGTCTGTGTGTCGTGTCTCGTCTGTGTGTCGTGTCTCGTCTGTGTGTGTCCATCTGTCTGTGTCAGATCACCACAGGTTACAACCTGGAGGATGACCGGTGTGAGTGTGTGGCCCTGCAGGACTACAAAGAGAACCAACAGGTAAGGCTGTGTTCATCGCCTCGATCACTGTCGTATTCTGCCATGTTTAGTTATTAAACAAACTCGACAAGCTGCTGGTCAAAGCGATTTATACATTATTTTTATCCTAATGTCCCATTTCCAGTTATGACCTTATTCTAGTGCAACTCCCAACATGCTTGGGAGAGTTGAAGATCGGGGCTTGCGTCTTTTAACACCGCTTGCTCATCCAGGGAGTTGGAAGAATCCTCGCGTCATTGAATTTATGACCGCGGTTTTGCTTTCAGGTGCCCAATTCGTCTGAGTAAATACCTGAATTGCGATAGAGAAGCTGTTTCTTGGCCGGTCTCCATTTCCTTAGCCCCGCCTGCGAGATGACCGTCACACAAAATGCTGTAGGTGTCATTTTATCGTCCCAGACGCATTATCACTTAGGATTGACAGGCCCTGAGTGACAGGCTGATGTCCAGTGCTATAATGTCTAGACCTCCGCTTTGACGTCAGGTCTTCCATTATCCTGCCCCGGCCCCTCACCCCCGGCCCCTCACCCCCGGCCCCTCACCCCCCGGCCCCTCACGCCCGGCCCCTCACCCCCGGCCCCTCACCCCGTCTGCATCACCACCACAGCCTTGTTTGGCTTTAACATTCTATCGTTCATTTTAAAGTTGATAATTGTTATAGATATTGGATGGAGGGAGTTTCCACAGATGATAGATCCATGCTATGGGAGAGGGATAGTGTGTTTCTCTGTGTTTGCGCGCGTGTGTGTCTGATCCCAGGGAGCCATGACGAGTCCAGGCGCTTTATTCCACTGACAGGTATCAACGCCCGACCCAAGAGCCCTTAGCTCAGAGAAGGTGTCTCCCAAATAGGCCCCATTCCCTGTGGGGCTCTGCCGTCAAAACTAGTACTCTACCATATGTCATAGGTTCCCTTTTTTGGACACTGACCCAACCTGAGCTCACGGGGACACTAACCACTAAGCTACATTCCCCGCCAAGCTTTATCAGTCCCCCCTCTCCTCTCCCTCGCTTCGTTATGCTATCTGTGGATGTGGAGGCGATGTATTGCAGCCATACATCAGTGGTGCAGTGTGGCCACCCTCTCCCCTTTGATCTGGACTGATACCACATGTGAAGGGACAATGGTAGCTGGGGGAGGTTAATTCCCTGCGTTACTCCCATCTATATAACCTCACCCATCCAGCTTTACAGGAACCTTCCAGAGTAAGGAGAGGAAACCCCGTCCCAGGGCACCACCTCTGCCCGACTGAGCCGCTCGAGCAGTGACTGACTAGAAACACGCGGCCTTCCGGGTGGCTTCAATCATTTCAGGACTAGCGTTGCCTTGTTTGCTCGGCCTAGAGGTCTAGTTGGTCAGGCACAACTCCTGCCACCGTTTTCCTTGGTTTCCGGAAAAAACAAACCTGTGTGTTTTGTTTTCCCGACGGCCGTGTTACGCGGTGTCCGTTTGTGGAGGCGAGGAACCACCGAGCGGCTGTCGCGGTGTCCTAAACATCCCCGTTTCATTTTGGCCCTCTCTCCGTCTCAGATCTACATCTTCTACGGGACGCGTTCCAACGCGGAGTTTGTCATCCACAACGGCTTCTTTTTCCCGGAGAACGCCCACGACAGAGTCAAGATCAAGTTGGGCGTTTCCAAGAGCGAGCGGCTGTACGCCATGAAGGCTGAGGTGTTGGCCCGCGCCGGCATCCCTTCGTAAGCCGAGAAATACACACACACACACACACACACACACACACACACACACACACACACACACACACACACACACAGAGCACTCATTGTATGAGATGAAAACTGAGGTACTGGCCCCCGCTGGCATCCTGGGGGAGGGAGGGGAGAAAAGCAGTAGAGCGAGGGAGAAAGAAATATATTCTATCTCTCCATTATGTCAGAGACAGAGGTAATTTCAGGAGGGCAATATTTTCCTGCATTTCAGTGAATTGATCAATGTGACAATCTGCAGGACATGGCTGACATTATTACACTGGAAACGCATTATTGAACCTTGTTCTAGTCTAGCAGAATTCCTATTCAATTACCCCCCCCCCTCCCCATCGCTACAACTGTAGGGAATCCAGTAGAGGACAGTTTACTCTTAAAACAAAGCCTACACTTGGAGACCATCTCAAATGACACTAATCCAAGGAGACCTCTTCAGGATCGCTGTCTATATCATTTATAGTGGAGCACATTTGACCAGAGTTTCATGTGGCGTACTGCTCCTTTCATCTTCTCTCCTTCATGTGTATGAGAAGCCGACAGACAGATGGACAGACAGACAGGCCGAGGGGCAGCAGGCAGACAGGGAGCGCGCCGTTGTCTCCGTGTGCCTTTGAACACCATACATCACTATATCTGTCAGTGAAACAACGCAGCCCCAAACAGCAACAACACAACAGGCCATCTGTAATCTCATTTTGATTTAGAATGCTCCATCAATAAGACATTAAAAGGCCCCTTATTAAAATGACAGGGAGGGAAGGCTGCATAATGTAAGGGTAATGGTAAAATGATTAAGCTTCATAGTGATGGGAGTGTCAGCGTAGGGGGATAGAATGGTGTTTGTGTTTGTGCATGCGCAGCAGAGGTAGAATGCTTCCCTCCTTGTTCATATGACACAGTGCTGAAACATTTATCCTGGGTGGATATCAAATTAGTAAGTATGAAGAAACAGTTTTTTCTGCTTGGCTGGAATAAAAGGCCGCGTCTACATCAGCCCACCAGGCCCTGTGGTGGTGTTTGCTCTCTCCTCAGGTCCCGGCTGCACCGGGGATATCCTGTGGTAATGACTGATGTTGTAATGGATGTAGTGTCCATTGATGGTGTCTCGGAGGGGGCACCAGATCTTGGACTCTCCTCGTCTGGTAACCACAGCTGTTAAACTGACTGAGGCCTGGATTTAGTCATGAGCGACTGGTCGCAATTCATTCCTACTATACAATACCTGCCATGCCACTTCACACGATTAATCCAATGTTGTGTACTGGTATAGTTTTAGAAGTCGTATGTGTGCATGTAAAGGGGGAATTGGAGAAGTTGCTGTGACTGTACGGTGGTTGGGGATTCACTGTTTCGCCTACCTTGTTCTCTGCTCATCTGTCCCCCATCTTCAGGTCCAGTATATTTGCCCTGCACTGCAGCAATCCTCCAATCTCTGCCCAGCTACTAGCCTTCCTCAGAGTCTTCTGCATGACCGAGGGTAAGACACAGACACACACACACACACACACACACACACACACACACACACACACACACAATAGCCTAAATGAATCAATTCCCACGCAGCCTCAAGGCCAGTCTCATGCTGAAGGCAGGACAGCTGATGTGCCTAAGACGTTAGTCGTGATTCAGAGGGTCTGAATAATTCATCTGTTAGATGGCAACACGTTAGTGACTGGTGTCCTAAGTCCCACTGTGCCAACCTATAGCCAGGCAAGTGTCCACTGGCTAGCAGCTAGGCTTGGCCTTCCCAACCCTGTTCCTGGAGAGATACTGTCCTGGAGGTATATCCCCAGACTTGATTCAGGATGGTGGCTCTGCAGAAACAGGGTTGGGTAGGCCTGGGCAAGGCAGACCCGGCTTCACATGTAATAATTGTAATTAGACTGAAGAAAATTGAAGTTTCTAATGTCTGTTTCAAGAAACCTTAAGAATGGATCACATTTGGCCAAAAGACTCTTGGTGTGAAGGCTACTTTCAGTTCCATTGAACATTGTCTAACTCTGATGTTTTACCTTTTCATGTGACTAAACTACATTTGTATCTTTAATTGCCGTTGTAACCTGTTTGGCTGTACGTTCCTGTCTGTATTGACCAGGAATGGGTGGTCCTACCAATCCTATTGGTCCTGGCATTTCAGTTAACCATCTTTTTCTTTTGGACAGAGGAGCTGAAGGACTACCTGGTAGGGGAGCATGCCATCAATAAGATCTTCACCCTGGGGAACACAGAATTCCCGGTCAGCTGGGACAATGAGATCAAACTGTGGACCTTCCTGGAGACCAGGGCTGCCCTACTGCTGAAGACCTACAAAACCAGCTCCCAGGTCTGTGCGGAAACAGCCAGGCCTCTGTCACGCTGTCTCATTTCTTGTTATTGTTATTTCCTGGATGTTAATCCTTTCCGTCACTGTCTCCCAATCCCTTCTGCCCAATGTCCCTCGACCTCCCTCCGTCTTTCAGGATGACCAGTGTGCTTTGGAGAAGCCCGACCTCTCCCTCCATTCCCGCACTGCCATCCAGCTGCGCCTGGCTGAGAAGCAGATCCTGGAGCGGGTGGTCTCCAGCGGCAAGGCCAAACGTTTGCACTTCCAGCAGCAGCGGGAGGAGGGAGCGCCGCTGCCCCGTTATGAGGAGAGTGACATCGCCATGCTGGAGAACGCCGAGGCAGACGCCAAACTGCCCTTCATTCTGAGAAAACTGGAGGAGGAAGAGGAGGATGAGGAGGGAGATCAAGCCGCTGTGGAGCAGGTCTTGGCCCAGGTACAGCAGCTGGGGCGGGCGGACGGAGCCAGGGAACTAGCCCCCCTCATAGTCAACGGGGATAGCGGGAAGCTGGTGGTTAACGGGAACGGTCTAGACGCTAGCCTGACGGAGGACGCTAGCCCAGTCCTGGAGGCTGGTGGGGACGCTAGCCTGATTCAGGGAGGTGATGTTGCTATCCCAGCAACCACCCCGGAACAGGGAGGCCCAGTGGAGAACGGAGGAGGTAAAGCTAGTGCTTCTCTCAAGGACTTTATGGCAGAACGAACTGAAGGCGAGCCCAAAGTAAAGAGTGACTAGACTGAGTCATTATCATCTAGCTGGCCTTTATTGCAGAAGTGAAGCACCAGTCAGCCAGCCAGCCAAGGCACCCTGTTGCTAATTATTTATTTTTGTCTCTCCTAAGTGACTCACAGAAATAAAGGAACCAAGAATAAAGAAAACTAAACCGAATTTGATAATAAAAAATAAAATGGCAGAACTTTTCGCTGTCCGTTCGCTGGTATGTCCCTTCCATGGCTTTGCTACTCCTACCATCTTACGGCTGCAGACTGCACAGTAACAGTCTGTCTCCTATCGGCCTTCAACCTGAGCAGTAAAACTTTGACATTTTTATGGCTTTTCTGAGTTTCTAATAGTGCTTCACTGGTTTACATTGAGTTCATTGACATACGCGCTGTGAGTTAATAGTAGGGTGTAACCAAGGCAGGGGACGGTGCTGGTTTCAGGTCCACTACACCAGGGTGGACAGCAAGGAACAAGATTGAATTTATTTGAATGTTCTCTCCAGCAAGCCGACATCTCATCCTAGCCCTATGCCCCTTACCTCGCGGACTCTGATACATCTATCTCAATATATGCTTGCTATAATTTCACTCTACAATCCTTTTCTCTGGTGTGTGGATTTTTTTTGTTCTTCTGTTTTTTTGCGAACATCACTGCCCTTCTCTTTTCGCACTGCACTTCCTGGTTTCATTCACTAGCATTTTAAATAAAACTGAAGGAAACTGCCGACACCAAATGCCGAACAAATGTCCTGTGCACTTCTGGGAACAATCAGTAATTTTATTTCTACACAGAGTATAATGTACCCTTATAAATATGATTGAAGGTTAGGATATGTGCATTTGAGTGACTTGAGATGACTTAAAGCAGGTGGTTTGGTTAATTTTTTTGAAAAGTGTGAATAATGTAAAAGTTTAAAATGTTAAACTTTATTATGAATGTACCTCAGCTCTCAGAGTTGCATTTGAGTCATCCAAGGATGTGTTGCCGCTGTAATGTAGAATGAATAATGCTAGTCCATATTATGCGAAAGCCATATGTTGCAATGGAGGTGAGTTCAAACCTCTTCATCGGCAAGACAAGACAAGTTTTGATTAACACAAAGGACTTCTACTCATTGCACTTAGATTATGGTTTTGTTGTTGGACAGCCTTAAACAAACCAATCTTGTTATTGTTTTCCCCTGTTAATCGTCTTTCTACCACAAAAGAAACAAGACAAAACATTGGTAATGCAATCTCTGATCAAGGTGCATTACCAATGCGATCTCTATGATGTCGGATATGTATTTTCAGCCTACTTTTGTTTTGTATTAACATTTCACGGCAGCAAAACATGATGAAAAGAATCTGTAGCTAGCTCTCTGTTGGAAGCCTTAGTCAAATAAGCCCCTAGCTCCAGTTCCGTAGCTGTTATCATTTCATCCGTTAGCACAAGTTCATGTCAGGACAGGGAGGTAGCGAACTGTGGTGTCTATCACCTTTTCCTCCATGTAAATACGCCACCTGATAGATGGGGAATATGAGGGGCCATTTTACGAGACAATGCACCAGCAGGATGTGTTACCTGTATTCTACGGTGTTAGCAAGCGCTGGTTCTTAGAATCCATCTGGTGATGCTGTTAATGACCTCCATATGAAGCGCATTTCGGAGCCTATTCAAATGTATAATGTAACTAAAGGGGCTAGTCTGTACCTTTCTTGCTGCTGAGGTACAACCATGTTGTTTTCTGCTGCAAATTTTGCATTGTTATATTGTCAACGTCAACATCATTGATTGGTTTGTTTCTGAGTTCTTGATTTACTCATCATAGACTACTACTGCTACAGATCTACTATCTTCATTTGCCCAAACTTAGGCTGCCAAGAATATAGATGAGCTTTGTGATTGAAATAAATCCACTGACCTCACACTAAACACATGTCATTAATACATAAAACAGTATTGCAGTTTTGTTGTAGCCTAACTTTGGCCATCGAATTGCTTAACCACCGATCGGACTATACGTTACAAGTGAAGTGGCTACAGGATTATTTGGCAGCAACAACACTGGTCAAATGAAGATCTTAAACCTGTACTTGTCACTTGTAACATTCTGTACTAGTCTACATCTGCTGCTTTTCTAAAGACTGTTTTATAGTTACTGTATATTTAGAGAATTTATCAATGGCTTGAAACGGTTACACTCTCCAAGCAGTTCACAGCACTTTGTTATATCCACCCATAGTGGAGTACCTTTATCAGCTCACCTTTTAGCCTGGGCTCGCATCTGTTTGTGCTTTTGTCAACTCAACCGCCGTAATTGTCTAGGAGCCGGCATAAGGTCACAAACAGACTGGTACTCAGGCTACTCTGTAGCCTGGTCTCAGATCTGGAATAGCGGTGGTCGAGGTAACTCCTCTGACATTGCTAGTTGGTGGTCATCTTTGACTTGAGTGTTCTGTGACGATAAGTGTAAGCACAGTAACAACTGATGATTCTTCCTCAATGTACACGTCAACAGTAACACCAACTCAGGCTGCTCCCATTTTGTCATTCAGACAGATACTCACCTTACCTTTAATATAAATACAATGCAAGTACAACAGAGAATTCAGATCTGGGATCCATCCACCTCAGCGTATGCTGCAGTTTGGGTTGGGTTCTTCCTGTGTGAGAGACGGGAGATTGTGAAGTGCATATGAGCACTTAGGACAGAACAGACCTAAAACTGTCCACATGGAACCACCATAGATTATTAAAGTTCCTCTTATTTCTCTCCACCTAATCGTGTACAGGCTTGTTATTTCTTTCTTTTGACAAGTCTTTCATTGTCTTGATCTCCTTAGATCAGCCCTTACTCAAGAGACACAAGGTCACCATCCCTTTTTTCTCCTCTCTCTCCTTCTCTTGTTCTCTCCCTTATTTCTCTTCTCCTTTGTTGGGGAAAAACATATTATTTTTTTAATTTTTTTTTTTAAATGTAGTTCCCCCTTCTCTGCCCCCTGGCCCGATTACGAATTTATAAAAGAAACATTATCTTGAATCATTTAATTCGGGGCAATTAAATTTTGAAATTCCCTATTCATAATGCATGGGAGCGCCAAGATAAAACCCCTTTAATCCTTGAATATATTATTATAATGGGCGTGGGGGTGGGCAGTGGAGAGAGGAGCAGTCCTGCACATGTCCGGTGTTGTTAGTAGTGGCTGTGTCAGTAGCCTACTGTAGAGAGGAGGGAAGCGTGAGAGGGACTGGAGCGAAGCACGCTGGGGACCGGCGACTCTGACGTAATCCTTTCCTATAAATTATAAACTCACCTCTCTATTAATACACAATGGCAGCCCTGGCCCAACGCAACGGACAATTATTATGCAAGTGTTTACCTGTAGCATCCCAACCTCTTAGCGGACCTGATGTGAGTGGAGGTCGGAGAGAGGAGATTTTGGATGTTCTTTGTCGGGTTGGAGGGGTCAGGTGATTGCCGAGTTTGGAGATGAGGTTGGCTGCTTGTATTCAATAAGTTCTTCGGAGCGGTGTTACACACACTCACACAGGAATTCATAGACACCCAACGCTCAGACACGCATGTTCACACGCGTTCACAGACGAGCCGTCGCTTGTGCAGTAGGGTATCGCACACCCAGACATTCGACTCCACCGTGGTAACAAGCTCACCGTGGTTGTGAGCTTCTTCGACCACATGAACTGGAGGGGCTCGGACTGCGTAGTGCTAAAAGCACCAGCAGCTATACTCCTCAGGCAAGAACGTTGCTATAACTAACTACGCTACTTTGTCAAACACATTCTGTCCACGCTCAGAGGTGCAGCAGTTTGGCTAGAGGTTAACCTGTTCGTAGTAGTAGTCTAACACACACACACACACACACACACACACACACGAAAGATGTTTTATAGTATGTGGGACAGCGCTCTGTGGGCGATCAATAGCGCTACAGTCTTGTGGTTTCCCCCCCAACCTCGGTGGATACTGCAGGCCCATATGGGGGACCTTAAAGCTGCCTGCAGCATGTCTTACAGTCAGTCAACTGTCATGTTTGTGCCACAAGCCACAATAGTAAATAGTACACGTTCTCTGTAGGCCATCTGTCCATTACCCGCTGTCTGTCTGTTTGAAGTGTTTCTCAGATCAAGAGGAGCTGAACAACTGTGAGTAGAAGCAGCATGGCTACATCTGTTTGTGTATATAGGGCAATGCAGGGTTGGCCCTAGGCATAAGCAACATAGACAGCCGTTCAGGGGCCCCTGACCAACAGGGAAGAGGGGGCCCCCAAATAAAATTTTGCTTAGGGCCCCCAAAAGGCTAAGGCCAGCCCTGGGGCAATGGGGCATTTTTCAGTCACTGCAAATGTCTGTTCATGAGAAATATGTGAGAATTCTGCTCAAAGTCCTGTGTGGTTACAATGAAACCTGAGTCTGTCTTTGACTTGTTTTAGACAGTCGCCAATGGGGACCATTGTGACCATCTGTGCACAATAGAGTCCTAGCCTCGGAAACTAAACTACTCAAAAAAAAAAGTAAGGGAACACAATCATCACTGTTTAACACCAAGTCAATTAAACTTCAGGGATGTCAATCTGTCCAGTTAGGAAGCATAAGCGATTATGAAAGTGTCACCTGTTTTGGTGCAAATGAAAGTGACAACAGGTGCACTGGAGAGGCAACAGCAAAACAACCCCCAAAAAGGGAATGGTTTTGCAGGTGGTGGCCGCGGACAATTGTTCTCTCCTTGTCTTTCTTGACTGATTGTTCTCTAGTTTTGCGTTTTTCTACTGTCCTTGTCACTACTGGTAGCACGAGGCGGTACCTGGAGCCCATTCAGGTGGCACAGGCAGTCCAGCTCCTCCAGGATGGCACATCCATACATGCTGTCGCAAGAAGGTTTGCTGTGTCACCCAAAACAGTCTCAAGAGCATGGAGGAGATACCAGGAGACAAGCCGTTACACGAGGAGAGCTGGACAGGGCCGTAGAAGGGCATCAACCCCACAGCAGGACCGGTATCTGCTCTTTTGTGCGAGGAGGGACAGGAGGAGCACTGCCAGAGCCCTACCAAATGACCTCCAGTGGGCTACAGGTGTGCATGTTTCTGACCAAACTGTCAGAAACAGGCTCCATGAGGCATGTGGCATGAGGGCCCGACATCCTCTAGTGGGACCTGTGCTCACAGCCCAGCACTGTGCAGCTCAATGGGCTTTCGCCAGAGTATACCAGAATTGGCAGGTCCGCCATTGGCGCCCTGTTCTCTTCACAGATGAGAGCAGGTTCACACTGAGCAAATGTGACAAACGTGCAAGAGTCTGGAGATGTCGTGGTGAACATGATGCTGCCTGCAACATCATCCAGCATGACGGGTTTGGCGGTGGGTCAGTGATGGTCTGGGGAGGCATACCCTTGGTGGGTTAACATCCACATGCTAGCCAACAGTACCCCGACTGCAGTTAGGTCCCTGGATGAAATCCTCAGACTCATCGTCAAACCTTACGCTGGTGCGGTGGGCCCTGGGTAATGCTCGGCCTCATGTGGCCTGGGAGTATAGGCAATTCCTGGATGAGAAAGGCATTGATGCCGTTGACTGGCCCTTACATTCCCCAGACCTGAGTCCAATTGCGAACCTCTGGGAAGTTATGTATCGTGCATCCGGCGCAGCCAAGTAGCGCTACAGATTGTCCGGGTGCTCACTGATGCCCTGATCCAGGTCTGGCAGGAGATCCCTTAGGATACCGTCCACTGTCTCATCAGGAGCATGCCCAGACATTGTCAGGAGTGCATACAGGCACATGGGGGCCATACACACTACTGAGTGACATAATGAGTTGCCGTGATGAAATTCACTCAAGTTGGAACAGCCTGTGATTTCAATAGTTTTCTTTGATTTTCGGTGTGAGTTTGAATCCAGCCCTCAATCAGCTGGTGATTTTGGTTTCCATTGACCGTTGTTGCGTCATTTTATTCTCAACGAATTACACAATGTACTTGACAGATTTTGATCTTTAATATATTTCGTTCATCGAGACCCGTTATGGGATTTCAGTGTTCCCTTCATTTTTTTGAACCGTGTGCTGTTCCAGTAGAGTTAAACTTCATTTATAATAGCTAGAATGCTGTTGCCCAGGAAAATGCCAGCTCATACCGATACACAACCCTGAACTTCACTGAGGCCTCCCTATAGTTTGTGTAGAACAATGATTTTCTTTGAAATGTTGGAATCAAAATGCTAGCAATCCCTTTTCAGTGTGACATACGAAAACAAATGTAACTGCACGTTTAGTCAGATTTTGTTGCGGGAAGTGCCACCGCCTATTGCAGTAGGAGTCTATTGACAGAAGCCTGCTAGTGGTCTTGCTTTTCAGACCCCAGCTCGGATCAGAACACAGCTGTACGTGTGCCAGAACTTCAAACATCAATCGTTTAGGGACCGCAGGCAGTTTCCTCTGGCGGTGAGCTAACACCTCTGTATTTGTGGGGAAGGGAAATGGTATAAGTGGTCAGGTTTTTTCACGATTTCAAAATGTGTTCAATATATCCTAACATTAATCTCTTTGACATTGAGTATCAATCAGGAGCGAGTGTTGGAAAATCATTTTACAACTACTGGTTGTGTTGACCCCTGACTTGACCCCTGACCCTGGCAAAGACTGTGGCAGAGCTTTTCATGAGACTGCACCAGCGCTGTCTTTCGCGGTCTATAATGGATGTCACTGATTAAAAGAGTAAAAATTAAGAAATTGTTTTGGCCAGAATAATGGGAGCTGTTGTATTCTTGGAGGTGCGTCTTCGGCGGTTCAGCTTGGAAAATGCCTCACTCGCCAGTCTGCAGCCTTTCCTGCCTAATAGGGAGCCAGCCCTGATCACAAAAATGTTAACCATGAGACACCCTCTTTTCCCAATGAATGTATTGTTTTCGGAAACACAGTATGTCAACGAATCACACCAGTATTTTCCCATTGAATGCATTATAGAAAAACCCTCATCTTCCACCAAATGCAATGTACTGAAAAACATTTTGAGTTGTATGATTTTTCTTGTAGCACAGTACTGTATGTCCCAGAATTTTTGCATTTTTATTATTTGTTGTTTAAACAGCTGCTTACGAAGTGAGGAATCGTCTAACATCATTTTGTAAAATAGTGAACTACTCCTTAAACACCTTTGGTTCAATGCCAACATTTCCTTGTTGAGTGAGCAGAGTGGTAAGAACAAGAATGCCATCAGATATGCTTCAGAAGGCAGATCTGATTTGGATATCCTAAAATAGATGAGAAAAAAGGGGATAAAGTAACTTTAAAAAAAATGATTTGAGTGGCCTGGAGTGGTCCAGAGCTGTGGGTCTCTCTCCAGTGCACACGTGTTGTGGCGTTGTGGGTTTGAATCTACTGTCCACTTCCTGTGCAGTAAAGCATAAAAATGCCTAAAAAATGTATATTTCATAATTATGAATTGTGGGACACCTCTGAAGAACCAGTTTAGTATGATACTGGAGGACTTCATTATCACAACCTTGCATTGTCGAAGTAACGTACTTCTGTTGGCTTACTTGTTATAAAGTTATTACATAAAATCCATAAAATAAGCGAACTATATATCTTGTATGATTAGGGGCCTTTTTGGAGGACTGATGCTGCAAAACATTAAATTTCTAGTGTTGTTGCTGCTGAACAGTATGATTGCTCGTCAGGTAGAAGCATGAACTCGTGATCGTTTTGCACATTTAATGGTGCCATTATTGCACATATGGGAAAGTGAAAAATGTTACCCTTATAAATGTTTTTAGCCAGTCAGATCTGGGTTACAAATCCCACCTGGTGGGTGAACTCTGGTGAAAAGCATATACAGGCCCATTTGGCCCGGTCCTCTTCGAGAGTTTAGTTTTACCCTCCCCCCGACCCTCTGCTTCGCAGCATAAGTGAACCTGCCTAACCCTGCAGGCAGCATCAAAGCTCATAATGGAAGGATCCATTTATTATTGAAGAGGGGGGAGGTTGGAAGGGCGCTGGCCTAGCGTGACCGGCCCTGCCATGGTCTCCACCGGCCTGCTTCATGGAAGCAACATTTGGGGAAAGTGATTGACAAGCAAAGGAAGTGAAAACGGTGTGTCCCTCTGACGCGCTGGAGGTATGCTACTCTGTTGCTTCATAGAAGTGTCAACTGGATGTCATTTTATTGCGCTGTGAACGTCCTTGTGTTATGTGGATGCCGGGAAGCTCACACACGTAAAGTAATACTGTTCTCCCAAAGTCACCGGAGTTCAAGCTGATTTGGTATTCCTCCTCAGCAAGCTACATTTAATTTTTGATCCTGTTTAAGCCAGCTGGAAACAGTATTTTTCAACATTGAAACCACTGCATGTATAATGGATGCCTTGTCTTGGCTAATGCAGTGGGAATGTTTGGCGCAGCAGCATGAAGAGACAGTGTGATGCATGGAGGACCCAGTGGACACAGAGCCGGGCTGGTCACCCAGTCAGACGGTGAGGAGAGGGGGAGAGGGATGAAGGGAGGGAGGGAGGAGTTGGTGGCGTGACAACAGAAAAGGACAAATTGACAGATCGAGAGACAAAGGTAAATGGGCACTGGGAGAGAGGGATGGATAGGGACAGACAGAAAGGTAAGTAAAGAAGAGTGGAGGATTGGAGGAAGACACAATGAGCAGAGGAAGAGGGAGGGAAACGGGATGAGATTGAGGGGGGAGATAAATGTAAACTGAAAGAGAAGGAGAAAATAAGCAGAGAGAGAGAGAGAGAGAGCAGGTAGAGGGAGAAAATAGGCCTGTGCAGCCCAGCTGAACGCAGATGCAAATGGCATGCTGATAAGACCCATAAATCCAGGGCCCCATGTCTCCCTATACCGTTCCCCCCATACGTCCTCGCACCCCCACCCTGAGAGAAACACGCTCAGGTCAGCTGTCTGTACATGCCCCTCCCCAGCAGCAATGCCCCCGCACGGGGGACCGAGATGGCTGTGCCGTAAAGGCGGGAGGGGGACCATACCTAATCTAAACTCCACAATGCATTTGCTTCTATTGTCCTCTACTTTTTTTTTTCTTCAAGATTCCTCCATCCTTCATTACAGGGTAGGACTCATCCCCAGAAACGCCATGGAGAGGAGGGAAAGAGAGACTGGATTAGAGAGTGACCGCGCTGCGGACCGGCCATCCCTACGGGAACGGGACAGAGAAAGAGATGACAGAAAGGGAGAGAGGGAAACATCATTCTCTATTCTCCCAGGTCAGAGAGTGAACAATTAAGCGTGTAGGGCACAGGGAGCGTGGTTGGAGGGTTGCAGAGGAGCGGTGGGTGGGGTGGGGTGGGGGGAGCGGACTGCGAGCTGGCCGACAGCTGATGAATGGCCGGGCAGGCTGCAAGTGACAATATGCAGACAAGCGAGATCATTTGCAAATGGATGCAGGGAGACAGAGCGAGGGAGATGGGGGAAGGCGAGAGAGAACGGGAGAGTGAAAGTCAGGGACATGTGAGGGGGAAGGGAAGATTGGGTTAACCCTTTCCAGGCCCTTTCCTCCTCCATCCTTCTTTCCAAGGAGAAAGGAGAGAGACAGGAGGAGGAGAGCTCCCAACGGCCCAGAAGAGAAGGTTCGTTCGTTTGTGTTAATGGAGAATGCTTCCTGCTTTGGTCCTGTATGTGTGGCTACGCAACTGGGATGAGTTTACATAACACCAAGGTGAAGAACGAGCTAGCTAGAACACTGGTACCATGTATATTTTGCAGACCCCTGATGAGCATTGTTTTCCCACTGTTAATGTTATGGCAGGAGACGTTACTTCTGGTATTCCCACTGTTAATGTTATGGCAAGAAAAGTTACTTCTGGTATTCCCACTGTTAATGTTATGGCAAGAGAAGTTACTTCTGGTATTCTCGCTAATAAGCGACTTATTTTGCAGTGAAATCAAGAAATCTGCTCGGTAACTGCTCAACTGGCCATGGCAAATTACACTGTCCCGGAGATGTGGGGCAACACAAGGACGGTGCTGGTCCTTTACTCAACGCCCAGGCCCAGGAGACAAGTTATTGTGACAAGCTTATCTTTCAGATTTCCCTCTTGAAATGTTTCTAGTTTCAGTAACCTGTAGAATTAACCAGAGTAAACAATCTGCAGTGAAAATTATGATATGAATCATCAATTCTTCCCTTTGGAATGGGGCCATTACTGCCCCTTGAACTTATTCAGACCCCTTCACTCTCTCCACATTTTGTTGTGTTAAAGATTTAATTTAATATTGATTACATTTATTTGTTTTGTACACACAACATCCAATAATGACCAAACTAAAACATGTTGTAAGTCAATAAAATTAATATATAATGTACAGAAGTATTCACACCTTCAGGTATTCTCAGGTATACCTCTACCAGCTTTACACATGAGGATTTGGGTCATTTCCCACCATTCTTCCTCTGTCCGAATTAAGTGTGGAGTGTGGGTGAACTGTGATCTTCAGTTCTCCCCACAGATGTTCAATAGGATTCGGGGAGTTGGCTGAGCTGCTTCAGACTTGTCCTGAAGCCACTCCAGTGTTGTCATGGCAGTGTGCTTCAGGTTGTTGTCATGGCAGTGTGCTTCAGGTTGTTGTCGTGCTGAATAATGATTCTCCCAGTCCCTGATGCCGAGAAGCAGAGCATCATGCACTCGCCACCATGCTTCACCATTGGGATGGTTTTAGCCAGGTGACGAGCTGTACCTTGTTTTCGCCAGGAGTAGCAGCTGGAATTCAGAACGGTCAGCTCTTGGTCGTCTGGGTGCTTCCAAACCTCTTCCATTTCACAACGATGGAGCCCACTGTAGGAGCCCACATTTCTAAAGATGTGTTTTTTCTTTGTCATTATGCAGTATTGTGCAAAAAAAACTATGCTTAATCAATTATAAAGTGAGTCTGTAACATTATGTATTCTATATAATTCTAAGCTATTACAACTGTTGTCTCCCCCTGTAGTATGTGTTGAGCGGAAGTGCTGATAATGGAGCAGAATAGAAGGGATGATCAGTATCAAATGAAGGCCATTAGTCTAATAGTGATGGAATAAGTAGGGTCCAATCTTACATTAATCATGCTTTCTCATAACGCTACCCTCTCTTCCAACAGCATCTATATTTAACACCCATCACCAGACTCACTCTACAACTGGATACATAAGAGTGGGAGGTTTGCTGTGTGTGTGTGTGTGTGTGTGTGTGTGTGTGTGTGTGTGTGTGTGTGTGTGTGTGTGTGTGTGTGTG
>JACXGI010012963.1:0-21718 GCA_016801175.1 Esox masquinongy | reverse complement strand
GGGGGGGGGGGGGGGGGGGGGGGACTGAAAGTATTTGCAAGTTGACCCTTTTTAAAAATAGCCAACATCAGCAGAGCCAGCACCAGGGGAAAAAACAGACGCAATGACCCCAGACAGGTTATTGCTGTAATTTTAAAAGAATTACTCACTGGTGAAATTATGTCTGTTTATTTTGGAACAGGAGATCGACTGAATGAGCGCGTGGCATTCCACCGCCTTGCTTATCTCCACCACTGTCTGGGCCAATTTGAACTGGCTGAACACTACTACTTGAAGACGCTCTCTCTCTGCCCTGCGCCCCTGCAGTTTGATGAGGAAACCCTGTACTATGTCAGAGTTTATAAGACTTTGGGTGATATCATCTTCTATGATCTGAAGGTAATCAATAAAACTCCTCTGTATGGTATACAGTTATTAAAACTTTGGGGCATTTCTGGGGTTAAAATAATGTGTATTTGCATCCGATTGGAGACTTTTGGTAACTTCTCTTTATATTTCCACTGTCGGCTTTTGGTTTTCAGCACCTTCACCTTTTAACTTTGGGTATGCAGTAGATTCTGCCTTTCTTCAGGGTTAAATACATAGTATAACATGTATAATTTATTCCATAACAAATTTGTGGCCTACGGAATAAGGAGTAAATTCAGAGCTCAATGACACTCTTTTGGAGGAATGTCTTTTAATGGAATTACCCCAAAATCCAATTTTTTCAATAGACCAAAAACATTTTTAACGATTCCTCTACCAACACTGTCCAACCTCACATTTAACCCCATATCCTTGACCTTTAACCTCTAGGACCCTTATGACGCAGCAGGGTACTACCACCTGGCGCTGGCAGCAGCCATGGATCTAGGCAACAAGAAGTCTCAGCTCCAGCTCTGCACGCGATTGGCTACCATCTACCACAACTTCCTGGTCGACCGGGAGCTCTCGCTCTTCTTCTACCAGAAAGCAAGGGTGTTCGCTTCGGACCTCAACATACGCCGTATCAACCTCTCCCCCTCCCAGAACTTCCGTAGTATGTCACACGCCAAGGAAAACCTTTAGAGATTTGAAAGTTTGTCATTTTGAACCATTGATGAGTGTTATTGTGAATTGGCCAATCAGTGTTCTGTTCCATACTTAATAATATCAATCAGAATAGAATCGTGCAGCAATAACTGGAAATTGCCTTCAGTTGATGACCTGAAGTTTAAGTTATGTTTGTTAAATGGACTGAATCATGAAAGACATATCTCTCATTAATATATCTGAAGATTCAAGGAAGTTAATTACTTTGACCACTTGGACTGGACACCACTGAGCAAAATCATTTCAAATATGTATTTTCATTGTCTTTTCAATGCCTTTTCAACATCTGGTGCTTCTGGGGAACATTGTTAGGGGAAACCTCAAGCCGTAGCAAAGGCCTGTCATTTTTTTCTGGTCAAGTACGTTCTCAGTAGGTCCCACAAGCTGTGCGGTGGTCTAGGTCTGCAAGGTGTACAGAACCTGGTTGAGATCTTGACTGGGCCAGGAAGTTCAGTAGAGGGCAGCGTCGCCCAGGCTGGACGGGTATGTCAGATATACATGCCTGCAAGCTTTATCTTGGTTGTTGGCTGAGGAATGTGTTCTCCTAACATCCTGGCTAAGAAAGCAGTGTGAGAAGAACGGCTCAGCGAGATGCACATCAGAAGTCACATATTGAGCGTCGACCCTCCAGGATCTTCTGTTTAGTCGTTGCAATGAGATGTGACCAAAATTGCTAATTAGGCGTTACGAAATTGAGAGGGGAGGCAAAAAAGGTAATCACTCCAGTGTCCATACACATACCTAATGAGCCACTAATGCCTTTTTTTCTATGTATTGTTGTGTTCTTGTGTCTTGCAATCAATCATCTCAGTGATGCTGTTATAAATACATATATGTACAGATAACATAAAAATCCATATTCTAAAATAAATTAATCAAAACCTTTGTGTTGCCATTGTGATAATGGTTTCAAAATGTCTGTCATAACCTGACCACATCACCACCAGAAAAGGAAAAACTCTGGGCCATAGATATAATGTCTAACAGTCCTTAGTATTGAATGACTGTCTGCCTTCTCCCAATGGTGTAGGAAAGGAGAGAAAGAGATTTTGAAACAGGGAGGGAAAGTGAGAAAAGAAAAATTGTTCCGTAATTTCTGACACCCTTCAAAAACGTTCCAAATGAATGACTTGCTGCACTGGAATTATGTAAACCAGCCATGCCTCAAAAGTGTGACTATTGAAAATATGGTTGCAGACATAGAGAGAAATGCTGTCTTACTTTTCTGTAATGACTGGTATATTCAGTACAGCAAAATCACAACTTTAGTAACAATCCCATCTTTTAATCCTAAAAATAACAAAGTAGGCTTTGGAATTATAAAAATATCACCAGGCACTTCTTCCCCCATTAAAGGCAAAGAACAGTGGATACATGTGACTGAAACAAGGGATCCAGTGTTTTTCCGAGAAGTGCCAAGAGTGGTCGACATCGAGTTTTCAAATAAACATACCCATGGTTGGTGAAATACATATTGCTCCGTCCAAAATGGCACCCTAATGTCTATGAGCGCTAGTCAAAAGTAGTGCACTATATAGGGAATAGGATGTTATTTGTCTGGTCTACCATAATGACGAGGTGGACACCTTCACTTCTCTACCAAAACAAACATTCACGCGACATGCCCATTCCCTTGACAGGGAGGTAGAGAGGGCGAAGTATGTGCTAAATACAGAACCACATCTGCCGTAACGTCGTTATCGGGTGGTTATCTTAAACTGTCCTTAAAAGGGGTTCTTATAAAAACATGGCGCGTCGCAAATGGCTCAGCTAAGGTCAAAAGCATTCCACTACGTATCTGCAATCTTTGACATCTTAATGGAAGAATGAATTACTTTGTGTTCTGAAAAGGAAAAAACTGAAACGTGTTTGATTAGTCACTATTGCATCCAAGTCCATGTTGTGGGACATTAACAATGAAATTTTGGCCACCATATTGGCCAGGCAGTGTTCCAAATCAATATATGCGTTTGCCTACTGTGGTATGATAATCATAGTTAATTTCCAGGTCAATCATCATCACATTGTACGAGGAAAACCTTCATGCTATAAACAGTTGACTGAACCGTAAGGAGAGAAGGTGGTTCAACTCTCCAACTCCTGGGGGCGCCCTTTATTGTCAAATACCTCCTTTGCAGAGTTACGTGGAAGGGCAGACCCACACCAGACGCAAGCAAATAATAAAGGATCTTCAAAAATCTGAGACAGAAGTCACAGCAATGCTGTACAGACAGTGAAATTAATACTCATTTGTGACGATCATTGCAAATGACTAACAGCTCCGGAAAGTGCATCGATTTGACACAGAATTACAAGCATATGGGATATATATTTTCACTCCATTGGGAAAACGTTGTCAATTAAATCGGGATCAAGAAAAGGACTTTATATGACTTGAAAGCTTTTCATTCTTAAGAAGACACAGATTCGCTGCTTTGTAAGGGTGACGTTGTTTGTATAGTACTGTAAAAGTGATGCGTAAAAGCCCGGAGTATTGCGCGTCGTACAACCTTCCCAAATGACCGGCAACCGTTATCAGGGGAACACGACCGTGTAAATACTAGATATTATTTAATGTGTTTATTTTTTAGCTTTTATTTTGTCATATCTGTTCTCCACTTGAATGCAAACAATGCAGGTTCTACTGTTTGCCACAGTGTTTTTCTATATTAAAGACTTCGTCTCTGCTGATCCCAAACCAAAATGCCCAGAGCGGTGCGACGTTAGCACTTGCCCCAGCCCTAGCTGCCCAATGGGATACGTTCCAGACCGATGCAACTGCTGCCTGGTTTGTGCCCAGGGAGAAAGCGACCCATGCGGGCGCAAAGACGATCTACCCTGCGGCGATGGACTAGAATGCAAACACCCGGCCGGCAAACGGCTCTCTAAAGGGTTTTGTCAGTGCAAATTAGGTCACAAAGTATGCGGCAGTGATGGCAATACCTATGGGAACATGTGTCAGTTGAAGGCCCAGAGTAGAAAGGCTCTGCAACAGGGGCTTTCAGCCATCAGTTCAGTCCACAAGGGACCATGTGAAATAAACCATAACAAAGGTAAGTCATTAGTGTCTAAAAATACAAGAAAACCCACAACAGCAATAGACTGTTGCAACACAGTACAGTTGTTCAACATTCATCAGAAACAGCAGAAATGCATATGTTATGTAGAGTTGGACTTCATGCAATAGTCATAGATAGAGTATTGGAATTATGTGAGGTTCAGCAGTAAAGGGCAGTTACAGGGTGAATCCCAAAAGGCACCTTCTTTCGTATTGCACTACTTGGATTAAAGTGGACACTACATATGTAGGAAATAAGGTGGAATTTGGGACCCAAGCAATGTTTCACAGTAAGTAGATTAACAGAATGGAATGAACAACCCTTAAACCCCCACCTTTTTCAGATGGAGAAGCCAGCAGACTGTTGGTTATTAAAGTTAACCTTTACAAGTACCCCATGGTCTCCACTGAAATAGGAAAAGCATAGACCCTAGACACTGCTCTGAGGCCAGTTTTGTGGTTCTACAAATGTTTTTTTGGTGCTTGAGAAAAGAAACCCTTACCATCATTATTCTCATCCAGACTCTCTGTAGATTAAAGTCTCACATGATAAAACTAATGACCAGCCACTGAATGACTGAGGTCACTTGTCAGAGTTAAATGTTTGTTTTCCTGTCTCGTTTTTTATTTGCATTTCCTGTGTCAGTTTATCCTGTGTCAGTTCAGTTTTCCCCGCCCAGAGGTGGCAGTTACCATGGTCTCCATCCTGTTTGGAACCCTTAATTTATCATTAAAAAGGATAGTAAAAAAGTAGCACAATAAAAATAGTTCCTAAGGGGACATTCTAGAATCAAAACATGATCCGGCCTAAACAGTACATAAAAGATTAAAAACACACGTTAGAGCGTTATGGGTAAGTTACATATGCAACTAACTTAAACAAAAAGTAGATTGCAGGACAGTGTACTGTAACCTACAGACTGATAAGCCATGCCCATTCAAATTAATTTAGATTAACATCCATTTGTAGAACAGTAATGTAGACGATACTGCTTATCTTTTACATAGAATTCATCCAACTGCTGGCAATCAATTCTCTAATAAGTGTATGGCATTTGTGAACCCAATAATGCTTTCTAAAATTAGGGGAACAGATAGGGGTTGTAGTGTGTCTTACATTTCATGACATCAATGATAGACATAAATATTTTCGTAAAGGAGTCTTGGAGCCAAAAACCAGTAGTGCTATGTAGACACAAAAAATGTTATTAGGTGTCGGGTAAGTTAACACCCGGATTTCAAAAAGTTGACTGGTTCCACTGCAAGGTTTTAAGAAAATTTGAATAATTGGCCAATTATGGGAGAGTTTTAGATAAAATATCAGTAGCGATAATCAGTCTGCATGTGTGAGGTCTCCACCTGATTCTTATTGAAATGGTTTAAACTAATGAGCAACTCAGATTAGGATATCTATCTTAATAGTCATCTACTGTATCTCCCTTCCTCGTAGATTCCATTTACTTGGTCGTTTCCTTTGGCAAGTTTGGAGTGAGGGATGGCCAATGTTTACATTTGGATTTTATTTCTTGGAACTGAACTGCCTTTAACTTCACAGTCCCTATCTCAGTCAAATATCATTCTGTGAACCCATTCAACTCACAACATGCATATTTGCACGTAAGCCAACCCTTAAGTGGTTCAATAGGCTTCTATGACTTCACCCTAAACCTCGAATAAGCTTATCATTGCCATTCAGATGGTTTGGCCTTCAGTCTAAACACATGTTTAGGATCTTCAAACTGTTCTGCGATCTAAACCCACATTTTCCACAAGTTATCTCATGGAATTGTGTCTAGGCACAAACACACATGAATGCACGATCACTCCGATGCTGGAAATAAAATGGCAATACATTCCATTATCCCATGGAAAAGAGTAAGGCAGATATATCATTAAATAGGATAATAGCTGCCTGGTTAGTTGTGACAGTTCTGCCAACTCCTCTGGTTATTGGCAATACAGCACAAAACGGATTTGGAACCAGGCTAAAATATTAGCTAATTATTCTTTCCATGGTTGCTGCCAAGATTGTGCCATCCACAGCTTTGGTTTCCTAATGAATGGTTAGCCAACCAGAGAGGACTGCTTTTGTGGCCTTACATACTGTATGTTCTCATGAAATTCCCCTAAGCTTGCATCTTTTATTCTGGACTCCCATAGCCATTCTGACTCGTTCAGACTTTGAAGATGCGCATTTAGAGCCATGTAGAGTCTAACATATAGAGCAATGTAGAGTCTAAAATGTAGAGCGATGTAGAGTCTAAAATGTAGAGCGATGTAGATTCTACAATGTAGGGCGATGTAGAGTCTAAAATGTAGAGTGATGTAGAGTCTAAAATATAGAGCATTGTAGTCTAAAATATAAAGCGATGTAGAGTCTAAAACATAAAGCGATGTAGAGTCTAAAACATAAAGCGATGTAGAGTCTAAAATATAAAGCAATGTAGTCTAAAATATAAAGCGATGTAGAGTCTAAAACATAAAGTGATGTAAAGTCTAAAATATAAAGCGATGTAGAGTCTAAAACATAAAGCAATGTAGAGTCTAAAATATGAAGCAATGTAGAGTCTAAAATGTAGAAACAAGTTTTTCTCTGACTATGTGCCTTAACTAAGTATGAGTGTATGCTTTTTTATGGTCATGACATCTAGTCTGAAATTTTTTGTGTTGTACTGCATGAGATGAATATGACTAACTGAAAAGACATCATAACCTTCATGTTGAGGTCATTAGTACACCACCAGCTATATCCAGGATGGATTGTGTGCTGACTGTTTGCCCTGTAAACTCAACTGTGTAACCTGACTGTGTATACGAACCAAAAAAATCCAGTCACACACAGACATGCACACAAACACACTAACACAGGAAACCGAGGTCAGCTGGAGAGTAGGAACGCCAACTGTGCTGGAAATAGCTCACCACAATTAAAGTTAGTCGGCTGTAATGTAGCACACCCCAAACACACATGCAAAAGCAAACACACACATACGCCAACAACGCTCTTTAATGTACTTGTAGGAGTGCAGCCTTTTTGAAAGCCACACAGCTGTTTTTAGACCAAATTACTGAGGTTTACTTTTGAAAAGGGGGGAGGGAAAAAACAAATTTAGAGCATGGCACGACACGGTCACTTAAGAATCTGTACCAAAAAACAGGTGTTGCTGATAAGGGGTTAATCAGTGTAGCTTCTAGAGTTGTAACATTTGTTATATAGGTCCACCTCCACACAAAAAACACATTTTCCTCTAGGACCCATGAAGTCTGCCTTGATGGATTTTCTGCAATTTAGAATTTTCTTAAAAACACCTAAATCCCTACTCCTCTGGGAAGGAATGAGCGATCACTACGTAACTTGGCACGTAGCATCTAATGATGAGGTTCTAATAATGCTATATTTTTCAGACTACAACATAAAAAACCTGGACACTACTGACCAGTGAACTTTGTAAGTGGAGTTTTAAATCTAAATTGCAATCAATCAGGCCTATTTATCTGAAACCTAATAAAACCTGGTGAACATATTCACAACAACAATAAGACATTATGTGTGCAGGCACATTCAGATTGACCACAGGGCGGCACTATGAAGGTCATGTTTTGTTATTTTGGCTGTTTGCCTGAATACATTCAAGTTACAATTAAATAATGAATGTGGACTTAAAGGGCATTCTCTCGGGTTAAATTTTTGGGTATTCACATCCAAATTGGATGAAGGGTTTAGGAATTACAGCTCTTTAATATGTAGCCCCCTCTTTTTCAAGGGACCAAAAGTAATTGGACAATTGACTCAAAAGCTATTTCATGGAGAGGTGTGGGCTATTCCTTTGTTATTTCTTCATCAATTAAGCAGGTAAAAGGTCTGGAGTTGATTCCAGGTGTGGCTTTCGCATTTGGAAGCTGTTGCTGTAAACCCACAACAGGTGATCAAAGGAGCACTCAATGCAAGTGAAACAAGTCATCCTTAGTTTGCAAAAAAAAACATCCATCAGAGAGATAGCAGGAACACTAGGAGTGGACAACAGTTTGGCACATTCTGAGACAAAAAGAACACACTGGTGAGCTCTGCAACACAAAAAGGCCTGGACGTCCATGGAAGACAACAGTGGTGGATGATCGTAGGATCCTTTCCATGGTAAAGAAAAACCCCTTCACAACATCCGGCCAAGTGAAGAACACTCTCCAGGAGGTAGGCATATCATTATCCAAGTCTACCATAAAGAGCAGATTTCACAAGAGCAAATACAGAGGGTTCACCACAAGGTGCAAACGCCTAAGCCTCAAGAATAGAAAGGCCAGATTCGACTTTTCCAAAGAACATCTAAAAAAGCCAGCCCAGTTCTGGAACAGCATTCTTTGGACAGGGGAAACTAAGATCAACCTGTACCAGAATGATGGGAAGAAAAAAGTATGGAGAAGGTTTGGAATGGCTCATGATTCGAAGCATACCACATCATCTGTAAAACACAGTGGAGGCAGTGTGATGGCATGGGCATGCATGGCTTCCAATGGCACTGGGTCACTAGCGTTTATTGATGATGTGACAGAAGACAGAAGCAGCCAGATGAATTCTGAAGTGTATAGGGATATTGTCTGCTCAGATTCAACCAAATTCAGCGAAGTTGATTGGATGGTGCTTTACTTTACAGATGGACAATGACCCAAAACATACTGCAAAAGCAACCCAGGAGTTTTTTAAGGCAAAGAAGTGGAATATTCTGCAATATACCCATGAACAAACAACAACTGAAGACAGCTGCAGTAAAGGCCTGGCAAAGCATCACAAAGGATGAAACCCAGCGTTTTATGATGTCCATGCATTCCAGGCTTCAGGCAGTCATTTCTTGCAAAGGATTCTTGATGAAGCATTAAAAATTAACATTTTATTCATGATTGTGTTAATTTGTCCAATTACATTTGAGCCCTTGAAATAAGGGGCTCAAATGAAAATGGTTGCAATTCCTAAAGGTTTCATACAATATTTTTGTTTAACCCCTTGAATTAAAGCCGAATGTCTGCACTTCAATTGCATCTCGGTTGTTTCATTTCAAATCCATTGTGGTGGCGTACAGAGCCAAAATTATGAAAATTGTGTCAGTGTCCAAATATTTCCAGACCTAACTGTACATTCACTCAGGTATAGAAGACTAGCTAAATTCAAAAGTGTATTTGTGTTTAAACTAGATGTGATGCTGTCGTTTGGGAAAAACTTTCTCGCAAACTCATTGTCTCGTAGCGACCATATTGTACAGCTACTTTGGCATTGTCATCAGAGACGGTACAGGAACCAAGACATCCCACTCAAAGACTTGCCCCACAATGCCAGTTAGTGTTAACCCTAACTGGGGCACCCTCTTTGTGGGGCGGAGGCAATAAGCAGACCAGAGTGGCCCTGTCTGGATGAAAAAAAGCAGACAGGAACATAACCAGTTTTTGCATGTATTAAAATAATCTTTGCTATGTCTACAGCTACAAATATTAGGCTGCGGCTGACAGATACACCTAGGGAATCTGGAGTGGTGGCTATGTATTCAGTTATTAACACGAGTCATTCTTTCTGCTAGTACAGGTACTTCCCATCCGACCAGTCCCAGGTACAAGTTTAACTTCATTGCTGATGTCGTGGAGAAGATTGCACCAGCTGTGGTCCACATCGAACTCTTCCTCAGGTAGAGCGAGTGTTTTTGTGTAGGCGGACACAGTTAGATGATTTGCTACAATGTGGGTTGTGTTTGTGATACACGGGTAGGCAACGACAGTAGATTCAGTTGTACACAATTATAGTATTTCTAAAAAGTTAATTGTCTACTGTACTGCAAATTTACCATGACTAAGCCAAAAAAGAAATTGCATTTAAAATATTAATTTCAAACCTGAGGCACTATCAAGTGTCTCTTTTTTTTGTGGGAATACTTACAAACACATTTTCTCAAAGTAATTTAGCTAAATCAATGGTGATTTCACATTCATTTCTGGTTTTTTTTCAAACTCATATCCATGGCGTGCTGTTTTTGGCATTACCACTACAACTTTTGAAGAAAGAGTTCATGATGTTTTGTAAATCAAAGTTTACACATTATTCAGACAGTAGAAAACAGAGGTAAATGGTAGTACCGTGGCAAGGCTGGCTACTGGAATTGAACCCCAGTCACTGGTAGCGAGTGGCTCTGAACTGATGAACACACAGGCCTCGCATGCTAACCTCTGTCTTGACCCCTGGAACCTAGGCATCCTCTGTTCGGTCGGAATGTCCCTCTGTCCAGTGGGTCGGGCTTCGTGATGTCAGAAACCGGTCTGATCGTGACCAACGCCCACGTGGTGTCCAGCACCACCCCAGTCTCTGGACGTCAGCAGCTCAAGGTGCAAATGCAAAACGGCGATGTCTATGAGGCGACTATCAAGGACATTGACAAGAAGTCGGACATCGCCACCATTAAAGTCAACCCCATGGTGAGAGGATGTCATGTCAGACAAAGGACATGCAGCTTTTTTTGCCTTAGGCTTAATGGACTCAGACATTATCTACAACAACATTATGACCAGGGCCGGCCCTGAATATGATATCATATTTATATTGGTTTGGAGTGTTTTGGAGCATTTTGTACCATGCCTAGACATGTTTCCATATTGTATTGTACAAAATGTGCCAAGGGGTTTTCTATGTAATGGCATAAAATTGTTTAAAATGTGGTTTTGGGAATCAACTAAAATAACTGAAAAATTCACAATAAGGCCACAAATCTGTGAACCTTCCCTTTAATTAGTTTGCCAGATATTTGATTGATCCCCTGAATGACTGAGGTCATAAATAATTATGATAGATGTAATTTCCTGTTTGGGATAGGATTAATCAGTCCTGATGAAACATAGTTTAAGTTAAATATCCATTTCCATCTGGGTGTAGCTAAGTGGTTAATAAGGCCCAGATGCATGGATCATTACACAGACCGTACCACTTTGTAGGAGGATATGTAGGAGGATTTTAGTATGGTCAAGTCTACCCTATTATGTAAATGTTTAATAAATGAAAGTCCCTGAAAGGCTCCAATTCAATGGAACAGCCCACAGTGAGAAAGAGAATAACACGTGAGCATATAGAAACAGGAAATTAGCTGTTTCGCGTGAGCAGCAAGAATGACCTGCTGAAAGAATCTCTACACTGCATGGTCCATCTCCATATCTGACTCTCACCATCTGTTTCATAAGCGCATGTTCTTTCTTAAACTCCACTCTCTCTCCCTCATTCCATCTTTTTCTTTCCATCTTCACCCTTCTAACACTCTCTGCTCCCCCTTCTCCTTTGATTCCCTCGTTCACCCTCTCTTTCCATCCTCTCCTCCTTCACTTCACTCCCCCTCCTCTCTCTTCTCAGAAAAAGCTGCCAGTGCTGCTACTAGGCCACTCTGCCGACCTTCGGCCTGGAGAGTTTGTGGTTGCCATCGGCAGCCCTTTCGCGCTCCAGAACACAGTTACCACGGGGATAGTGAGCACTGCCCAGAGAGACGGGAAAGAGCTGGGCATAAGAGACTCTGACATGGATTACATACAGACAGACGCCATCATCAATGTGAGACACTTTTCAATTCAATGGACTTCATGCTCACAGACCACTGATGGCCATCTCATGCCAAAACAAATCTCGTAATCATAGAAATCAAATAAAAATGTGTCCAATTTATCTAATTGTTGTTTTCATCTTTTCTCAGTACGGAAATTCAGGTGGACCTCTCGTTAACTTGGTAAGTGTTTTCAACACTGCCTCCTGAAGGAGGCACTGTTCATTGTGATATAAAAGCCTCCCATAGAGATATCTGAAGAAGTGTGAAATAACCACCAACCAAGGTGGCTGTCGTTTTTGTCACATTGCCAGGTTGTTAATATCCATGTTCTATTTAGATCTATGGAGCCAGCTCAGTTTAGTAACCTGTCACCTGCTTTTATTGTCTGCCATCAGGATGGAGAGGTGATCGGTATCAGCAGTGATCCAATTCCTAGTCATAACACTGTGTTGCGTTGTCTGTCTGACTGCCACCAGGACGGGGAAGTGATTGGCATCAACACGCTGAAAGTGGCCGCTGGGATCTCCTTCGCTATCCCCTCTGATAGGATAACACGCTTCCTCAACGAATCAATGGACAAGCAAAGCAAAGGTAGGCGGGGTTCTTGCTTCTGATAGGAGGTTTGCTATTAAGACAGCTAATAGCGGTTAGCATAATCACATTCTCATTCAAAAAAGTCAAATGAAGTATTATCATGTTTCAAAGGCAATTAATTTTTCTTTTTAAGAAGTGAGATCTCTAAAGAAACGGTTCATTGGAATAAGGATGCTCACCATCACCTCGATGTAAGTCTACGAACAAGACACCGTGCAGCACTACAGTCACCGATGAGTCTGTGTTAAACTCAAACATGTCAAACCTCTTGTGTAGGTTGGTGGAGGAACTGAAGCAACAGAATCCAGACTTCCCAGATGTCACAAGCGGAATCTACGTCCATGAAGTGGTGCCTCACTCTCCCGCACAGAAGTAAGTCTCCTCCGCTGAAAGATTACATTACATGGTGTCGTAAAAGCTTAGGTTCCCTGAGAAGGATTAAGACCAGTTTTTTAGCGACATATTACATGGGCAATTTGTTCCTTGACACATTTGTACACATAAAAATGTGTGTATTGTATCACACACTTTCATACTTCTTATATGTTTGCAGTGTCTCATAAAGGCATTGAGGTAGAGTCTCTTACATCTCAAAGTAATGTTCGTTCTTATCCGTTGTCTACACAGAGGTGGTATCAGAGACGGCGACATCATTGTTAAGCTGAATGGCCATCCTTTGTTGACCACCGCCGACCTACAGGGGGCGCTCACAGAGGAGACTGCTCTTTTGCTAGAGGTCAGGAGGGGCAACGACGACCTGCTTTTCAACATCCAGCCGGATGTCATTATGCAGTAACTCTGATGACAATGACTCAGAAGTGTACACAAAATTCGTTTTTAATCTGAACGCTCTGTAACTGTTACAACGTCACTAAACGAATGCAGCCACTGTAAAAAGAGAAGAACTGAGAGGAGATTCAACATCTGGTTTTCAAGGGGAAACTGATGCTGTATTGAATATGACTGCATGCCCGAAACCCGGATGTTTTTGTTTTCTCAAGATTTCACGGAGGGTGAAACAACACACCAGCAACGCCCTTGTTTAACACCAAGCCTTACATTATGCATTAACAATGAAACCCATAGCGTGAAACCCAGGAGACTGAAAAAGTGTAACGAACACACAAATAAACAAATAACTTTGGTTGAGAGCCCTTGACACTGATAAAGTTGCCCCAATAGACTGAGCTACAGCCAGTTTGGTATTTGTTTGTCCACCTAATGGCCGAGGTTTGAGAGGGCAAAAATTATTCTAGATCTGTGCCTGAAGGGTAGCTTCTTACTAATCAGGGCCTATGGTAATATGTAAAAAAAAAAAAAGGGGGGGGCTGTGATTTTTGCTGGAAATGATGGGTAAACAATAGAGATTTAGTGACTCTCGCTTGGGAAATTCCCCAAGAAAACAGCCCGTAGCCTGGATGCATTTTGCTAGGAATAAATGTTGGAACTGAAACACTTGATTTTTATGGTTGTGCAGTACACGTATGTGTTTGACTATCATAAACATGTTTTTGTCAAAGCGGGCTAGCTATTTTATTTTTATTATGACAAAAGTGTACATTATTTTAGCATAATAGTTTATTCAAAGATTGTTTCATTGTCACACTGCTTTAGTAGCCTTTCATCTGTACAGTAGGAGTCATTTTTATACATACAAGCAGCTATGGCTTCAATGCTGTCTGTTTGAAAACATTCCATAACCAACTGTGAATGTTGTTGTTTTTAATCAGTTATAAGTTAAAAGAAATACCACATTTGGTAAGTAATTGTCAGTTACTGACTTAAAATAAAGAAACTTTTTATCAACTGGCATCAAAATGTGAGCAAATGTTTGATTGAATCTCATTTCCTGGATTCTTGCATTAAGAATCCTGCAAATAACCTACCCATTAGTAACGCTACAATAATGTCCCTAAAGAAACTATAATTCAGTTGTAAACGTGTTATGAACCTTTTACAGAACTGACTTGTATTAATAGCATAAACAAATGTACTTTGCAAATTTAGTTAACCATCAATGCTTCAGAACAGATTGGATGTTTACATATTTGAATTCCAGTCAAAATGGGAGCCTTTGTTTTTGCTTTTGTAACTTGTAAACATAACATGTATAAAAACATGTATAAATAAGACCTTCTTGCATTGGCCCAGTGACATAAGTGTGCGTGTGTGTGTGGATGTTGACATGGATATGGTTGATAAGTAAGCTAGGAATGTTTACTGCTGCAGTCTGTGAGGTGATATTGTTTCAGGAGAATCAAGGTATTGTAGTTGCCACACACACAACTCACACAAATTCTCACACACTGAAGGCAAACTTTTCCACCCTCCACCATAAGTAGTCTGAAAGACAGTTTTACAGCAGAACTGTTTTGCCACAGGTCATAAATAAATGGATGTCTAATGTCTTAGGAGGATGGTTGGAATGAAACTGCAAGATGTTCATAAAGTACTATAATTTACTCGCATGGTAGACTTGACCCATAATCTGGTTGCCAAATTGTGTGTAAAAGGTTTCAAATATATTTTATTACAAGCCACAAAATACATAAACAACTCCAAATGTAGACAGACTGGATCAAGACAGTAAATACACAAACATGAGAAAAAAATAATAATATCCTCACCCATCCCATCCTTGTCCAGAAGACTCATCAAACTCCAGTAGTCCCTTCTTTGAGCCCTTCTACCCCAGGCTGTGAAACACTGGCAAATATCTCTGTTTCAGCTACTGCTAAGTCAGCTTTATATCAGAACATGAAATGTTACCATGAAAAACAAATAGAACAGAGCACTTGGATATTTTAATATCCAAGTAGATTCCGGTTTGTACATTTTTTAAGTTGCCTCAAAGGATCCTATGATTTATTGGTTCCGCTTAGACTAAAAGTATTTCAGTGTGGGATTTTTTAATCTCATAAAACAATTCATTTTCAATCCTTGAAATCGACTGTGAGACACTTAAGTCATGGTTTATCCATCTTGTTCAGGCACAACCCTGTTGAAATCCTTTATAAATATTATCATCTCCGCTTCACCCTGGCTGAACCTGGCTGAATCAACCCAAGTACATGAAAGCCCAGGAATTGGGGATGTGGAACCGATCATCCAAGAGGATGGAATCTAAAGCAAACATGTTTGGTTTTCAGCTTAGTGATTCCAGAAATTATTTCTAGGTAAAATAAGGAACACATTATCTAACTATCCTGATAATGACCAGTAACTAAGCAATGATTTTGCTTCATGCGACTACTGTATACTCACTCAACTGAAACAGTTGAACATGAAAATAACTTTATAGATAGATAAACTATAATGAAATAAACAAATAGCCCTGTTGCCCCAAGCAAAAGCTAACTAACATCATTATAGCAGCTTAATAGCTTTGTACTCGGGTTACTTAAATGGACCAGATCCACTCATGTCCAACACTGAAAACAGTCTTACAAATGAACAGTACTGAAATGATGACATGACACCTTGCCAATAAACTAACTGAAACAGATGATGTCATTTTGCTATGTTTTTCTTTGTCGGGGAGAACATTGTTTGCATCCCTTAACTATTTTGTTCTGGCTAGAAATTCCAGCAAAACAGATGATGATGTTTATTTTTAGGAGAGAACATTGTTTGCAATGATCAGCAAATACGCTTTTTAGTAAACCAGTTTCTGGTCAGCAGTCCTAGCTAGCTTGAGTGTGGAGATGGAAGCTTCATCCCTTCCTCCTGGTCAGGTTGGTATGTCATTTAGCACAGCTAGGGGTCACTTGAATTCACTGGTTGAACTTTTTAGCATTGTGAAGTTGACTGGTGACTACGACATATGAATATATACATCATTTACGATATCTGGACAGGAGTTTTATTCCAGTTATCTGAATTTTTTTTGTTTTGTTTTTTAAATTGTGTGCCACTATTGCTTGAAGACAGGCTTGGCTGCATTGGTTTCAATAGGAAAGGATTGCTTCCATACCAGAGTTGTTCCCGCATGCATGAAAACATTAGGGAATATGTAGTGTTAATTCACATGTATCTTTATTGGCAAGCAAAGCCCCAAACAGAAGTGCATAATAATCCTTTATAAAACATTTTTATTAGAAAACAGATATTTTTTCTTAAAGAGAATAAATCAATGTGTCTCTGCTCTATAAATCTCATATTTGTTGCCAAAACTGTAGTGTTTCAACCCTATGAACACACCCTTTTGGTTTTGCTGAGTAAGTTAATTGTTACTTTGTTGGTGGTTCTGAGATACGACCTCATGATATACAGGCAATGGTAATACTACCCTTTCAGCCCAGTTCCTGTAGCTCTTGGCACATAGAGGAGGGAGGCTGGGTTTCAGTTTCCAAAACCTAACCTCAAACCCCAGTCTGTGTGGGTAACTGATGAATCCAACATGGCTGTTTGGAGCCATGTGATTTAATGTATAGCCCTGTCATGGATATATGAATCATTATTTCAGAAACATTCAAACCACAGATATGAGATTCACATCTTCTAAGCGAATGGCTCAATTGGTTTGATCAAAGTTTTTTTGGCAACAACGTGAGTATGAGTCAACAATGAGTGTAGGAGCCATTTTCTAGTTGGTGTGTGTGTCTTCCTTTCAGATCGTGTTTCAATGCACAATAACCACTGTGTGGCTGAGCAGCGCCTTCACAATCCACAAAGGAAGTTCAAGAGAAATCCAGTATTTAAGGAGGAATTCACAGCCTTTCTCAGTGACCTTATCGACAAAGGATCTGCTGTGGCAGTGTCAGAGGAACAGCTGATGCAAACTGATGGAAAGGGGTGGTATTTACCTCACCATGGGGTTTATCACCCTAAGAAGGGGAAACAGAGTAGTCTTTGATTGTGGAGCAGCTTACAATGGTACCTCGCTGAATGCAAAACTGCTTAAAGTTCCTGACTTCACCAGCAGCCTCATAGGTGTGCACATCAGATTCCGCCAGGAGCCAATCGGACTGATGGCTGACATTACTTCTATGTTCCTTCAAGTAACGGTGTCTCAAAGTGATACCAACTTTCTCAGATTCCAGTGGTGGCCTGAAGGTGAGCTCACACTACCTCCTAGTGATTATGGGGTGACCGTGCATCTCTTTGGGGCTACATCCTCCCCCAGTTTGCAGGCTTTGCACTTAGAAGGATGGCAGAGGATGATAGGGAACACTTTCGGCCTGAAGCGACTGACACAAATTTGCATAAATTCTATGCAGGTGGTTTCCTGAAGTCAGCGCCCTCAAAGGAGGAAGCAGTACAACATATAACGGACGTCACAGCAGCTTGTCATAGAGGAGGGTTTCATCTCTCTGAATGGGTTACTGATAGTCTTTCATTCCCAATGAAGAAAGAGTACAGGAAATGAAAGAGCTGAATCTTGACAGAGACAAGCTTCCAACAGATAGCACTCAGAATGCAGTGGTGTATAGAAAGTGACAACTTTACATTTAATGTCCCAATGAATCCAGAGACACTCACAAGGACAGGGATGCTAAGGTATCTATGGTGAGCTTTATTTACGACCCTCTTGGGTTTTCAGCTCCCTTTATTCTAACAGCTAAACCGATACTACGAGAGCTATGCAGAAGGAATATGAGATGGGATGATTCTGTACTGAAGGAATTCTGTGAGCAATGGATTAAATGGGCAACAGATCTCAAACAGATCACTGACTTTATGGTCCCGCGATGTATCAAACCTAAAAGTTTTGGTGCTCCCGTACAAGCACAACTACACCATTTTGCAGATGCAAGTGAACAAACCTATGGAACAGTAAGCTACTTGAGACAAATAAATGAAAGAAAGGAATGGGGAAAGCAAGAGTGGCTCCTTTAAAAAAAATAATTCCAAGATTGGAACTTGCAGCTGCTGGCTACAAAAGTAGATAAAGTAATTAAATCTGAGTTAAAGCCACAACTGAAAAGCTCAATGTTTTGGACTGACAGTCAGTCTGTGCTAAAGTACATAGCCAATGACCACACACGCTTTCACACGTTTGTTGCAAACAGGGTCACAATTATTAGAGGCCACAGATTTGGCACGGTGGAGTTACGTGGACATGAAATCCATCCCTGCAGATGATGCTTCTAGGGGAGAAAGGGCAGACAAATTCATGAAGAACAATAGATGTCTTCACAGAACAAGCTTGTTATGGAAGCCAGAAGGTGATAGGACACTGGCTTCAATAGAATATACCCCTCTATCATATGATGACCTAGAGGTCAAAAGATGCCATACTGTCAGCACCGTTTGTGTCACCAGTGTGACTGCTACAAACAAACTGATTGCATACTTCTCAAGCTGGACAAAGTTGAAATTTACAGCAGCGTGGTTTCTGAAACTAAAGGAAACCTTGAGACAGTTGGCACACAAAAGGAAGCAATTACAGTCTAATAGGATCACTAGGAACATGGTCAACAATATAGACAAAGTCATGAAAGACGTTAAGAGCACATTAAGCGTTCAGGCCATATCACTGGAAGATCTAAAAACAGCAGAGATCTCCATCATTTCCTAAGTCCAAAAGCAGTATTTCCAAGAGGAAATGGTAATGTTGCAAAAGTGACACCCAGAGTAAAAAAGGGAGTGGCATTTACAGACTTGACCCAGTTCTGATAGTCGGTATGATGAGAGTGGGAGGATGTCTGAACAGGACAGCCCTGCCGGAAGAGAAAAGTCTCCCATCATACTCCCAAAGGATGTACATATCTCCAAACTCATGTTAATGCACATGTTATCACTGGACATGGAGGGAGGAATCACATCCTCTCTGAGCTCCGGAAAAGATATTGGATCGTCAAGGCAAACTCAGCAGTCAGGAAAATAACCCCAAAGTGTATTGTGCGCAGACGGTACAGAGCCAAAGTTGGAGAGCAAAAAATGTCTGACTTGCCACATGAAAGGCTCAAGCCAGACCCACCTCCATTTACTAATACAGGAGTAGACTATTTTGGGCCTGTTATGGTTAAAAGAGGGCATACGTTTCTGAAGAGATATGGAGTGATTTTTCACCCACATGACTAGCAGGGCTGTGCATACTGAAGTGGCCAACTCACTCGATACGGACTCATGCGCCAAGGCTTTACGACGTTTCAGTTGTAGAAGCGGGCAAGATAAACACATGAGGCAGGACAATGGCACTCATTTAGTCGGTGCTGAGAAACAGCTTAGAGATGCATCGTCTGCTCTGAAGCGAGGCACAATTCGAAGAGCTCTTTCGGAACAGAACATACAGTGGAGTTTTAATCCACCGGGGGCATCCCACCATGGAGGGGCATGGGTGCGGCTCGCCAGAAGTGTAAGACAGGTGCTCAAACATGATCGAAAGGCCAATCACAAACACCTGCTTGTTACTAGAGGGTGAAGAGTGAGAGTAATGTTGTTTCGGCTGAACTGCAGAAGCTGTTGGGAACACCAGAGAAAGACAAGCACCATGCTCAATACCATTATGATGATTGATGGTAGATATGCACGCTCCTTTGTTAAATGTTGATAATTGTCTTTTTGGTTCTCCAAACACAATTAGGGGCTGGTGATGTAGGAGCTACTTTCTCGTTGGTGTGTGTTTGTGTGTTCCCTTTATTGTTGGTGTGTGTGTGTGTTCCTTTTATTGTGGGAGTGTGTTTGGCTGATTACAGGTGGTGCAAGGTCATTTAACCTGAGGAGGAGAGCATGGTGGCCTGAGGAGGAGGGGGAGCAACAGCATTGGACCTTGCTAACTGGCTGACTGAAGGACAAGACTGGCTAGCTTATTTGTTTGTTTGATTTGTCAGCACCCACATGTTCGTTTGAACCCGTGCCCCCAACTTGTTTTATTTCATTTCTTTTGATTTCAAACAATTACGACAGTAAGTAAACAAACATTTTTTCATTGAAGATCTTTCTGGACATTCGGTTTTGTCAGTTAAGTAAGCGTCTCAACAAATCCCCCGTCACCCAAGAGTGGCCCTCTACATGAAGATGAAACAAAGGATATGTGGTCACTTTGTTGAGCTTAACTTTAAAACCTTGGTCTAAATAGTATGACCTTAAGAGTTAGATGTAGAATACTTGAACTATGATTCAAACTGAATCATAATAGGTGACAGCTTACAAAGTACTTCCTCCACATACTGAGAACATTCGCTATGTTGAAAAAGTATGACAAGAAACATAATATAATCAGATGAGAACCATACTGTTAACTTAGGCTGGCCAAACCACAGACAAAACTAATAAATGTATCACTCCACTTCTCATTCCACAATTCCGCACTTTGCATAATTATATTGTCATGTTTTTTGACTCTAATGGAAATGCAAACTTGCTCATTGGAATTGGGAGAGGGGGTTAAGGCCTCTTTTGTATCTTTAAGTGCGTGTGTGTGTGGTTGAGCCTGCTTGCATGTGGAAGCATCTTTGTCTCATCTTTGTCAGCCTGAATTTAAAAACGAACATTTAGTATTTCTAAATATTTCTCTTTAAAACAAAATGTTTGCACCATTTTTGTCCCCTCCCAATGTCGAGATGTCCAATCATTGTTTTTCTTCATCACTGCAACTCCTGGAGGGTGTCAGGGAGTCAAAGGTCAAGATTTGTCCTCTGATGTACTTATCGCCAAGCCTTTCCTCTTCTTAACACACTGCGAGCTCAGCCTGGAAACACATGCCCGCATACACTTTCTGAATGGGAGAGAACAGTTTGTGGCTAATAACCATAACTGAGCTAGCAGGCGCCCAACCGAAAACATGACCAACTAAATCATGACAAGACATACAGTGCCTTGCGAAAGTATTCGGCCCCCTTGAACTTTTCGAACTTTTGCCACATTTCAGGCTTCAAACATAAAGATATAAAACTGTATTTTTTTATGAAGAATCAACAACAAGTAGGACACAATCATGAAGTGGAACGAAATTTATTGGATATTTCAAACTTTTTTAACAAATAAAAAACTGAAAAATTGGGTGTGCAAAATTATTCAGCCCCCTTAAGTTAATACTTTGTAGCGCCACCTTTTGCTGCGATTACAGCTGTAAGTCGCTTGGGGTATGTCTCTATCAGTTTTGCACATCAAGAGACTGAAATGTTTGCCCATTCCTCCTTGCAAAACAGCTCGAGCTCAGTGAGGTTGGATGGAGAGCATTTGTGAACAGCAGTTTTCAGTTCTTTCCACAGATTCTCGATTGGATTCAGGTCTGGACTTTGACTTGGCCATTCTAACACCTGGATATGTTTATTTGTGAACCATTCTATTGTAGATTTTGCTTTATGTTTTGGATCATTGTCTTGTTGGAAGACAAATCTCCGTCCCAGTCTCAGGTCTTTTGCAGACTCCATCAGGTTTTCTTCCAGAATGGTCCTGTATTTGGCTCCATCCATCTTCCCATCAATTTTAACCATCTTCCCTGTCCCTGCTGAAGAAAAGCAGGCCCAAACCATGATGCTGCCAC
>JACXGI010012962.1:9949-21821 GCA_016801175.1 Esox masquinongy | reverse complement strand
CCCTCTCACACCCTGACCTGACTGTCTACCCTCTCACACCCTGACCTGACTGTCTCTCCTCTCCTTTCTCATACCCTTTCTTAACTGTGTACCCTCCCCCTTCTCATACCCTATACCCACACACAGACACCTCATTATTTGTGCCTCTGTGAGAGTGAACACTCTCTCTTTTTGCCATCACTCTTTCACACCCTTCTGTTTACCTCATCCATTCTGGGAGTTTAAGTCCATGAGGGTCCCATCTATCCAGAGGAGTTGCCAAGATTCCTCTTCACGGAATTTGGTCCATAGCCTCCAAGGACAAACTGAACAAACCCAACCTTTGAGCCAGTTACACTTAATGCCTTCCATTAAAATGGGGAATGGGCCTTATAATTGAAGTGGTCGAAGTAGAAGAAATAAAGAAGAGTTGCAAGAACGTGACTCAGGCCATTTTTGTCTTCTGCTTTTTGTCTTTTGTACTGCTTAATGGAATGGTGGGAACATTTCCACAGCTTATTCAATGTATCTGGCAGTTTGATATATTTGTGCAAATGTCAAACTGATAAAGACAACAAAGAAGAACACATTTAATTATTAAGCCATGCTCCTTGTCTAGACAAATAACTGTTATCCCGATGAAAAGTCCTTTGAAAATATTGACAGATACATTTATGAATTTCCCTTTTTGCCTGTCCTGTAAGTAGTTTTAGATCTACTTGTTAAGGTAACCAAGGGCTCAGAGTCAAATGTCTCTCTACCTTGTAACCAGACAATGATGCGCTAACCAGATATGTTTTTGTTCTACTTCAAGTAGACAAGATCAGAGACAATACTGTGATATAATGACTGTGTTGTCCTCCAAATGAACAAGAAGGTCAGAGACAATACGGTGATATAATGAAAGGTCCCAGTGGAAGGTGGTTTAGTGTTATGTCTGGGGCCTACTATGTTTACGCCCCCTGGCTTTGGCGTGGCCTTTATCTACCCCCTAACCAAGCCATCACCTGTTAAGGCCTAGGGATTTGAGCCTGGTCTGCTGGGGTCCGATATATACAACATCACCAGACTGGCTGAATTAGACCCGACCAAATACCATCTAATGGGTTAATCACACTTCATAAAAACACACGCAGATGGAGGCACACGGCTGCTCAAACCACATGTATCCCATACATAGGCTACCTTCAGAAGCCCATGTTACTGTGTTGATATGCCATGTTCGAGAGAAGCTGATTAGTATGTACATGGACACACAGATAGTGCATGTACAGAAATACTGTGTATGTAATGGTTATATAATATTTTTTTAATTACGGTAACACAGAGAAAAATTACAGCAGACAAAAAATACTGTAAAAAAAAAGCCACAGAGGACCCCATTTGCTGAAGATATTATAGCAGTCCTCTTCTTTTTTTTAGCGCTCAAATATTCTCTTTAGCGCCATGCTTACTGAAAAAGTATCATTTACATTTCTGGGGTTTGCATGAAAGGTATGTTGTACCAAAAAACAGGACAATAATTATGAATTGAAAGGCTGAGCTTAAAAAAATGCAAGTGGTGTAAAATTAGGGACTGTCTGTATTCGAAAGAAAATTCAGTAATGGTGGTAAAAGTGTTCTTACCAAAAGCATTGACCTAGTCTGGACCCACATAGAAGGATTCTCTGGGGGGTTTTCTTTAGTGCTCTTTGGCTGGCCCTGTCTGTCTCTGTGGTGAGAGGCTGTCAGATGTGGATATAGGGGGCGAGGGTATTCAAGTATGTAATGCTGGTTTTCACTGTACTCCAAATGCCAGGCATACAATACAAGATCCAGATGTACAAATTCAGAATAACATTTTGTGTCTCGTCCCATGTTTGAATTCCATGCATATTCCATAAATGTTTGTTTTTCAAACTCTTTTTGTGATAATCGTTCTTTCCAAGATGTGTCTACTCGTCTAGCCAAATAGCAAAGCCGGTGCTGCTTCACGGATGAAAAAAATAAGTACAAAGAAAATACATTCAGTCAGTTGTCAGAGCTGTTGGTGAAAAGCGGTTTAAATTCCCAGCATTTTCTGTGAACTCCACATCCAAGTTGTTCATATCTTGGCAGCGTTAGGTGTCAATTAAGTTGGTGGCAGAGTTGAAAGTGCTGCCTTGTTTGTTGCGGTCAGACATGTCACTCGTCATTCGGCCCGTGAAGAGGTCTGGAGGACCTGTGGGAAGAAAACACAGGCGGCTCTCTTGAACTACTTTGGAGTGTGGATGTCTTGAGTGGTCTAATGAATTGGGGAGGTTTCCATGATAGAAAGGCCTATACAGGCCTTCAGAAACTTTGCAATTATTTGACTTTGCTACGATTCATATTCTCTAAATGAATGAACTTGCTGTTCCTGGCCCGTTCTGGACTGAAGAAACTATATGGTTCAGTGGTATCAGATCCAGACATTTCCTTAGCTTCATAATGCCATCATTCAGCTATCTCTGTACTCTGCTGCCATCCTAACTATAGTTTTGACACTAGGCTGACTCAGAACATCAGAGTCTCCGACATTTTGTCATGAGAATGCAGGGCACTGGCTGGAACATAGAACCCTACCAAACCCACACAAAGGACCCCTCTTTGAGTCCGTCTGTTTCTGCTTGTGTTTGTGTTTCTGTGTGTGTTTCAGTGTGTGTTTCTGTTTGTGTTTTTGTGTGTGTTTCTGTGTGTTATTGCTTGCCACTTGGAACCCCTGGGTACAACTGACAGCCGAGGTTGGCCTTTTATCTGGCTTTTCCAGGAGTCCAACTATGATGTGTTATTTGTTCCTCCTCACAACCTTAAACAGGGCCAATTCATTTAAATGAGCTCAAAGTCTACGCTCACTCTCTTTCCTCCCTATCTCTAGTTTCTTTCTTTCTCTGACATGCGTACTCTCTTTGGCACCAAGGTGTTTGACGTAGATTTAAAACACTCACTTTGCCGAGCTCTATTGATCAGTCTGATTTTCCATCCCATGGCAATGCATTGCTGAAAAAGAGCCACGTTGAAAGGCCCAGAACAAGAGAGAGAGGAAGAGAGAGAGAAATGAATCGAGAAATAGAGAGAGAGACCTTCTGAGTATTAGCTGCTGACCGCGGGGTTTTGAATGTGAATTATCATGAGCTGAAACTGTACAAATAAAAATGTACACAAGGCCCGGGGACTGTCGATGACGACAACATCTCAAACACACACACACACACACACACACACACAGAAACGCACACACGTGCCTGACGCCAACCACTGACCCTGCACATCCCAGCAGCTGAACCTAGGAGGCCCCCGTTGAGGAGAGAGGGAGACAGGGTAGGTCGAGCCACAGTGCTGGCTGTCAGCAGCTGCTCCCCGGAATGCGGGGAATCTGCCCCCCCCCAACCCCCACTGGGGGGGTGAAGACAGGCGGCAGGTGCAGACACCTCCTGAATCCCCCAGATGGTCACACCTGACGTTTTCACCTGACTGACGGCCCGACTGATACACTCAGGATAACAACCTGTTCGGGGTCCGGAGTCTCTTGTTTGGCCCCATAGGGGTCTAATTGGTAACTCTGGTTGAAGCCTCAAGGTCCTCAAGGATCTCAGAAACCCCTAAGAGGCTTTGATGAGAGTCTGTAGAAAGAAAGGGTAATTGACCATTTTAGGGGTCGGGTCAGGAAGGGCCACCAAGAGGGCTGCCCGCAAAAAATGTAGAGTTCACTACAGCTGACAGCAGATGGTAATGTTTGGAATAGAGTTACACTGGTTGCAGGACTCTGCGTAGTTGTCTATTTGCTTAGGAGATTTGCTTACACTCTAGTCAGACAGCAACCTGCTTGACCCTTTCTTATCTTAAGACTTCTTCAGTTAAACAGCTGTTGTTCTTGTGTTATGGGATATTCGTTACAATGCTGATAAGTATTCAGCGTGTTAGGGTTCGGATTACAAAAGAAACCAATTGGTTTAGGCCTACAAATATACAATGCCCTGCAACTCAACTCTGACTGATGTGTTTTTAGATCTCAGTATTTACTGAAGCATTTCTGATAATCTGTAAAGGTCAGAGAAGCAACATCCCAGCATTAGAGATCTCTAGCTTTGCCTACAAGTCTGCACACTGCTTCACTGTAAGATGTTGTTTATTTTCCTTGAGCTCCCTCTGTGGAAACTTGCCATGTAATTTTTTGTTACGTTATTGTGCTTTACTACTGTTCCTTTAGGCATTTCTCCTGTTCAACCATCTGATAGGAGTCTGAATGAAAAGCATCATTTCAATGTTTTCACCCACTGACACTGAGGTATGTCTCCCTCCTCTACTTGGTATTTCAGTTCCTCTGGCAGCCGTGGATGATGGAAGTAAAGTGTTATCCTTTCATAAACAAAGTGAAACCTTAAACCTATCATTTGGTCCTGAGAACCGTTGTGTTCGATTCTTAAAGGGTGCTTAAGGCATTCTGTCACGGTCTTTGTGGTCTACTCACTAAAAAAACCACTAAACTACAGAAAAAAGTCGATGCAGATTGAGAGTTCCTTTGGAGGCTTTTGCCAGAAAGCCACATTAATGTTGCAGATATAAGCATATACAGCCCAGCCAAAACTGCGTTATTTGGGCAGAGAGATGGCTTGGTAAATGATGCATGATGCACAGCACATACGTGTTATGGCTCTCAATGGTGTGGAATGGGTGAAATAAACCCACAACTTGACATGATGGATCCTTCTCTCCAATCACATAGGCAACAGCTTTATCACAGGACAGGGAGCCGTCCACCACGTTTTCTACAAATGAGAAAAAAAGATGGAAAGAGAGTTGGGATGGAGACAGAGAAAGAGAGGGAGATGGGGTGAGAGCAAGGCAGGAGAGGGAGAGAGACATTGGGGAGAGTGAGAGAGGGAGAACCCAGACCTCTGTAAAGCCTGGGAACTAATAAAATGAAGGAATCCCTCAACTCCTGAGTGTTCTGTTTTCCGTTTTGACCGTAATATGTTTCTCTGAAATGAATTCGCCACAAATCCAATCTGTTCAGCTTTTTGGCACAGTTTTTGGAGAGCCTGTAAAAATGAACAGCGGTTTGGTCAGTTGAATAGTGACTTCTCAAGTCTACACCTCTGCAGTGAATTCTTGTTGCTCTTGTCTCCTCTTGTCCTATTCATCTGTTTGAAAAGGTAAATATCATACTTTCCTCATGCCTATATTTCCTCTTCCTTCCACTGTGACTGACTACCTGCCACCATGTCTTCTTGCCTCTTTGACACCCTGCCTCTCATACTCCCCGCCTCTCTGACTCCATGCCTCTCCGACACCCTGCCTCTCCGACACCTTGCCTCTCCGACTCCGTGCCTCTTTGACTCCCTGCCTCTTTGACTCCATGGCCTTTCCGCCTGTTTGACGCCTTGCTTCTCCGCCTTGCTTCTCCGCCTCAATGCCTCTCCGCCTCCCTGGCTCCCCTCCCCCTCCACCCCCCTGCCTCCCTGCCTCTCTGCCTGGATGCTACCCACTTGCCGTGCGGACGTTATCTGTATCTTTCCGTTTGTGGTGATGGAATGGTTCCAATCCTCCAAACCGCCCTAGTCCTCTCCTGCCCTAGGGGGGTATGTGGAGAGCCAGCCAGGCACTCTGTCTGGACTGCCCCTTCTCCCGTCTGCAGGCCAGACTGACGGAGCACAGACAGGCGATGAACTCTATACCACAGGCAGAACCACCCTTAACAACTACCTATGGGCACAAAATAGATATGCCATACAGGCAAAACCTCCTGTTTTTCTTTGGGTATGTGTAGTGAGGGAATTAGCTGAGGAGAAACAATATGATCAGCTAACAGTTGCTGTACCTCATATACATCATGTGCAGTACATTTTTTAGCTGCTGGTGGAAGTATCATATCGGAGGTATTTTCGTGGACATTGAGTTGACCACTGGATTCCTGTAAGATGTGTGCATCTAAACCTCCTGTTTTTCTATTGGATGTCTCATTCACAATTAACCAATGAGCAGAAGCCAGGAAAGAAATGTAAAGGAAGATGGAGTGTTGTGAGAGAAACAGAACATGCGGGAGATTAGGGTTTGGCAGTGTTGTTATAGCTGAATGCGTGGCCAGAGACCCTGCACATTCTGTTATATGGATTGTGTTCCAAATGGCACCCACCACTTGTTCAGGCTAGCGCTCTTGGCAAAAGTAGTGGCCTAAGTAGGAAATAAGGTGCCATTTGGGATGCAAGCATGGGCAAGTAATGGAGCAAGCGAAGGAGAAGAGAAAGACAGACTGGATTTTAATCTGTCCTGAAAGGCCGTTTGGAGAACAGAAGCACCATGGACTCTTTACATTTGTGGTTTTTAAAAGAGGTACCTGCAATTCTATCAAGTAGAAACCCAGCTGTTCTTACATGGGATTTACACAATGTGTATTGTATTACTGGACGAGACTGAAAAAAAATACAAAAGAAAAATCTGTTTGGGAAAAAAGAAAGTTAGTCGTATTAAGTGGACTATGGAGTGGTTTGTACATAGCCATAAGTACAAATGAAGTATGTCAGTGAATATATATAGGCCTCTCTCTCTCGCTCTCTCTCTTTCTCTCTTTCTCTCTCTCTCACTCTCATACATTCATACAAAAGACCAAAATATGCAATCAAACTCTGTTTCTACTTCATTTATTCTTTGAGACAAAAGACAAAGACAGAAGACTCGACCCCACAGCGCCATAAGTGGCTTGATTAAAGAGAGGAACATGGTAAAAAATGAGTGTGCCACCCTGTACCCGTTCACTGATAGATGGAGTGCAGCAGCTCGGCTTGGCCGTTTTGCATGAATATGGAGGATAGGACAATGGAGGTGTGTGTGTGTGTGTGTTTGCACGCGTGCAGAGTGTGTGGTGATTCAGGGTCTCTGGATACCGGGATGTGATTGATACGGCCACAGTGGAGCACGGGGGAAGCCACCCAGTAATTCAATTAATCTTAACGTGAACACTTGTAATTGCTAATGTAACTACCCCTGACTGTACATTAGGCCGAGAAAGGGGGAGATTGCTGCTGTCAAAAGACTATGCAGCTGTACCCAGACAGTGATAGAGAGAAGGAACATCTTCTATGTTCCACAGTTCTAGTTCCAGAACAAAAGAGGTTCTTTCAGCGATGTGATAGGACAATAGCTTCTCCCTCTCTCTCTCTCTCTCTCTCTTTCTCTCTCTCTCTCTCTCTCTCTCGCTCTTTCTCTCTCTCTCTCTCTCTCTCTCTCTCTCTCTCTCTCTTCTCTCCTTTTTTGCTAAAGATGAGGATTTGCATGTTAATGAATGAAGCTGGGATCATAGCACCAGGCTTGGATAAGATGTCATTCTACAGAGAAATTGAAAGAAAATAAGCATTGGGGGAAATTGTCTTCCAGATGGAGTGTAGTGTAGATGTTCCATTGAAACTTATTAACACCCAACCTAGTGAACACAGCTCAAAGGCGGGGTACATATTTTGTTGGGGTCATGGTTACCACACGCCAGCTGCTGACATTTTGTTTTTGCGTTTCCCTCCATCGTTTCCAGGCCCTCGTGACTTGACAATAAATGATTTAAACATTCCTAAATATATTGAGCCTATTGTTCTGAATGGAGGGTAAAACAATAGTTTTATGGTGCTGACCGCTAGAGACATAAAGAGCTTTTAAGCATCCTCTTGATGCTGGACACCTTGAGAGCAGTAAATGAATCTATTGTTCTTACCCTTTGGTGTCTGACTTGTTTTCTCACACCCATTTCTGCGTGTCAACTCCAGCTTTTCCGTCCATGACAATGCCTTGAACAAGTCCAGCAGTGTCACTGGTTCTTCTTTCTGAACTGGATTGGCTTCTTCCACAACCATGTCTCTGACCACCACCGCCTTCCCCAACACACCACCATCCATTATTTATTCAGCCAATTACATGAGATGAATAATTTAATAGATGCTCTGATCACCTCCATTTAGAGAGCCACTCCCTCCTAAACATCCCAGAAATCCCCACCCAAGAGGATGTTTTACGGTGTAGGGTGGAGCGTCCCTAGACACATCTTCTGCCAGTTTAGCAGGTTATAGGACCAGGGGAGGCTGATACTGGATCTATTCCTTGGTAGTGAAACTACATACTATGTATCACTACCACAAAGTTGCGTGTTCTCGGTCTCTACTGGTATGAACAGAACCCGTTTATAGGGATGATAAGGGATAGTTTACCAAAATTACAAAATGATACATTGTGTCCTTACCCTGTAACCAGTCTGTGGACAAAGCATGACAGGAATACATGCTTTGGTTGTGTTTCCCTGGCATTTGTTCTAAATTCTAACATTTTAGCATTTCTGGCATAAATCCCATCTAAGTCTAGAGACCTATTTTGGCATTTTTCACACACCATAACCAAATTATCCAGAAGTATTTGAAATGTATTGTGATGCTCAACAATGGCCCTTAGAGATGATTTTAATATGACACACATGCTATTATAATATCAGTACCATGATTAGGTGGCATTGGTGAAACAAATCCCATTCGGGGAATGGTACCAATATGCATGTTACATAAATCATTTTCAGATAATGTATGTGATTAACAAAATGTTAATGGGTGTGTGGCCATGGTAGAGTTTTTGTGACAAAGGCCAGCCATAATTATGAATTGGACATTATAAAATAGGTATGGGAGAAATTGTTGTTTTTGGGAATTATTTTAAGTGTGAATTATTTCTTAGCAATGGCTACAGATGAATGTTTGGACGGAAAACTCTAAAATACACTATACACTATTTCAATACTGCCCTCACGCGTTTCTACCCGTCGATAGACTGTTACCTCACTCATTGTCACAACGTTGTTGCGTAAAGAATCCTTTTTCTGTCATGGCTTCATGAGTCAAGGCCTAGTCGTTTTTAGACATGCAGTATATGAAAGACCAACAAAGTATGTTTATCTCTGATGAAGAGATCACAATCCACCCTTTGTCCTCAGGCCTGAAGAGCGGACAGACTATAGCGTCCATCCTTGTTGCTCGTTTTCATAACAATTTACAACCAGTCAAATCACTCAGCAAAATGACTTCCTGCTTCCTGTGCCCTCCCTGTTGTTTACTGGACAATCATGGGACATGGCGACCAGCCGGCGAGTCACCATCAACAGTGATTTATTTTAATTTGTTTATCTGCATAATTGATGTCTCCCAGGCCCCACTGGCCCTGATAATGTTAATTTTATTACACAAACAATTCAAATATATCTGAACACAAATGAGTTTAGGGCCCCCCACTACTGTATCCGTGTTGTTCTCACATGTTCAGGGCCTTGGTTGTTCCTCACCTTTTCTCACATCAACACACACATTTACATATACACACACTAGCAAATGTCTATCTAAGTGATGACCAAAATATATTACCAATAAAACAAGTGTTTTTGCTAACCCCTAAACCTGAAAATAACTATTAACACAACCCCAAAATTCTAACTTTTGATGTAAATCTAATCCTAAACCTGTTGTCGATTAGGATTGTGTTTTGTGTAACCCCTATTGTCTAACCCTGATTCTTACCCTAACTTTAACCCCAGGCCTAAAAAATACAATTTTGTAGGTGATGACTGGTGTATATAGACGCACACACACACACACACACACACTCACACAACATTCTTCACTGTTCCTTAAAAGCACAGAGCTTTGGTTTAGGGCCATTAATAACCAAGTTCCTATCACAGAGGGAAAAACATACGGAGGGAATGAATCCCGATATTTGTCTGTCTATTTATCTCTTCGATAAGAATTTTTCTTTGACAGTAAAAGCAATGTATCCCTTACTGAGGAATTTGAATGAAGGAGGATGGAACGGGTGAGTCCTAGATCAGCTCCAAGGGTGCCAAGCAGTTTGGAGTTACACTTTATAAAAGTCAAATATGATGTTTCATAAGGGAATCTAGGCTAAACAAAAAGAAAGCGAGGAACCAAATAACACTCCAGAAATCAGGCGGCCGTGGTCAGACATATTCTTCACTTCTATGTTAACTGAGGAAACATTTGCTTGCAGTGAAAAAAAGTCCAATTATTTTGCAATAAGAAATGGAATCTTTTAAATCAAATTGTTGAACTTGCATTATTTTGCATTAAGTCGTTTTTCTGTGAGAAAACATTGCCTCTCGTTGGTTCTCCTTAACTAAAACCAGTTATTTTGTCTATATGCTTGATACTGTGAGTGTTTCATGCCTTATTAGGTTATAATTCAGCTTTGATGAACCAATCTATGGCTGATTTAATACATTCACCATTAACTAGACTCTCATTAAGGGTAGTCCTCCTTGAGAAGCTTAGCTATTGATTAAGTTGTAGAGAACGACTCCGACCATTGATTAGTTTGCCTGTTGGGAGCGAGAGAGTGACAGAGTAAAAGGGGAGAGAGAAACAGTGAAATGGCCTTATAAAGTCAATGTATACTGTATGTAGTAGCCAAAGGGTCAGACTAGTTTCTCAGCTTCAGTAATGATTCCAGGCTGTTGTGAAATGGTAGAACCTTTAGCCAACTAGCCATGATCTTTTTTTCTCCATGACCAGACATAACATCACAGATAAACACACAGACAGATCCTTTTCAACCATCAGGAAGAAGAACCCCAGTGGCCAGAAAGTGCAAGATGGAACTGGATGGAATGTTCCGTCCATGTTGTCATGAATAATCTCTGAAAAGTTTTCCTCTTCCCGAAATGAAAATATGATGGACTGGACTGATTGTTTCGACTTTATCCTTAGCCAAAGTAAAAAAAAAGGAGTAGAGGGCAAATTGTAATTAACCAGACACTTCAAAATTAGGCTTTTCCTAAAAAAACAAAATGCTATAACGTGCCAGTATTACAGAATAGGATCTTGCAAGCTTTGCTTCACCCACCTCCATTCCTGTGCTCTGCCCACTCAGCTTCACTAGCCTCCAATTGGACACAATCACTTCTTGTCTATATCGTGGTTCAGTTCTAAACATACAGTGGATATAAAAAGTCTACACACCCCTGTTAAAAAAACAATGAACAATTCAATTGAAAAACAAACTGAAATCTTCGAGGGGGAAAAATTAAAAATAAAAACCTTACAATAACCTGGTTGCGTAAGTGTGCACACCCTCTTATAACTGGGGATTTGGCTGTGTTCAGAATTAACCAATCACATTCAAACTCATGTTAAATGCCATCATTTAAAGTGACTCTGATTAATCACAAATAAAGTTCAGCTGTTCTAGTAGGATTTTCCTGACATTTTCTTTGTTGCATCTCAGACCAAAAGCCATGGTCTGCAGAGAGCTTCCAAAGCATCAGAGGGATATCATTGTTGAAAGATATCAGTCAGGAGAAGGGTAGAAAAGAATTTCCAAAGCATTAGATATACCATGGAACAAAGTGAAGACAGTCATCATCAAGTGGAGAAAATATGGCACAACAGAGACATTACCAAGAACTGGACGTCCCTCCAAAATTGATGAAAAGACGAGAAGAAAACTGGTCAGAGAGGCTTCCAAGAGGCCTACAGCAACATTAAAGGAACTGCAGGAATTTCTGGCAAGTACTGGCTGTGTGCTACATGTGACAGCAATCTCCCGTATTCTTCATATGAATGGGCTATGGGGTAGGGTGGCAAGACGGAAGCCTTTCCTTACAAAGAAAAACATCCAAGCCCGGCTGGAGTTTGCAAAAACAAACATCAAGTCCCCCAAAAGCACGTGGGAAAATGTGTTATGGTCTGATGAAACCAAGGTTGAACTTTTTGGCCATAATTCCAAAAGGTATTTTTGGCGCAAAAACAACACTGCACATCACCCAAAGAACACCATACCCACAGTGAAGCATGGTGGTGGCAGCATCATGCTTTGGGGCTGTTTTTCTTCAGCTGGAACCGGGGCCTTAGTCAGGGTG
>JACXGI010012961.1:8538-21878 GCA_016801175.1 Esox masquinongy | reverse complement strand
ACTCTCCTCCACCTTTAACCACGACCTTTCCTGGCCTATGCTTACTCTCCTCCACCTTTAACCACGACCTTTCCTGGCCTATGCTTACTCTCCTCCACCTTTAGCCACGACCTTTCCTGGCCTATGCTTACGGTAACTGACTCACTAATTTCTGGGGGGTTTATTCTTTATTTGCGCTGCGTGGTTACGTCATCCTCTTAGTGGCAAAACCTAGAAAACTGTACCAGACGATGCCCAATACATACGCAATTTCCACCCGGTTACATAGGCTTGCCTGGTTTCTTGTCTCAGTATATCATTGGAGGGTTGGCATTAATTTTGTGAATCGTGTTTACTTGTGTGTACTCAGCTCTAGTTTAAAAACAACAGCAACAACAGTGAATCCACCTGCTTGTAGCATGGTAAACTGTCATTATTTAATGTTTTTGCTAATTAAAGCTAAGCATTAATGTTTCCACAAAAGCATATTCTAATAGTGGGATTAACAAACAACAACTGTGCTCTGCATGAATTACAGATGTGCCCTGATGTTATGTTTGTATATGACATCTCTAGCCACCATGACTACCTTTTGCCATTGCTTATTCAAGTAGCCTACCTCATGCAATTGGTTGAATTTGGGAATAATTTAATAGAGATACAAGTATTTGATTGTGGCTAATCATATTTCAGGAAATCTACTGTTTACAGGCCCCCACCTGAACCACATTCAAACCACATTTCAGCTTAAACATCAAAGGACAATAACTTGACATGTTTAGGTGTGATTCAGTGGATTAAATACTTGCCCACCCAGCAGCTCTCCAGATAAGAGGGGCTGATACGTGTTTTATACAGTAGCCTATCGTAGCAGTTATTGTCCTTGGTGTGTTAATCAAGAGAACAATATGAGATGTTAGAACTGTGGGATCATAGACCAGCAACCTTCTATTTAGATTTACATGGGCTACATTTACAGTGGATATAAAAAGTCTACACACCCTTGTTAAAATGCCAGGTTTTTGTGATGTAAAAGAATGAGACAAAGATAAATCATGTCAGAACTTTTTCCACTTTTAATGTGACCTATAATGTGAACAATTCAATTGAAAAACAAACTGAAATCTTCTAGAGGGAAAATTGAAAAATAAAAACCTTACAATAACCTGGTTGCATAAGTGTGCACACCCTCTTATAACTGGGGATGTGGCTGTATACAGAATTAACCAATCACATTCAAACTCATGTTAAATAGAAGCCATTACACACCTGCCATCATTTACAGAACTCTGATTAATCACAAATAAAGTTCAGCTGTTCTAGTAGGATTTTCCTGACATTTTCTTAGTTGCATCTCAGAGCAAAAGCCATGGTCCGCAGAGAGGACCTGATCTGAAGAGGGCTGTGCAAAGGAGATGTCCTCGCAATCTGACAGATTTGGAGCGCTTTTGCAAAGAAGAGTAGGCAAATATTGCCACGTCAAGATGTGCCATGCTAATAGACTCCTACTCAAAAAGAATGAGGGCTGTAATAATATCAAAAGGTGCTTCAACAAACTATTAGTTTAAGGGTGTGCACACTTACGCAACCAGATTATTGTGAGTTTTTTATTTTTTATTTTTCCCCCTCAAAGATTTCAGTTTGTTTTTCAATTGAATTGTTCACGTTACAGGTCACATTAAAGGTGGAAAAAGTTCTGACATGATTTATTTTTGTCTCATTCCTTTACATCACAAGAACCTGGCATTTTAACAGGGGTGTGTAGACTTTTTATATCCACTGTAGATGCAGTCAGTTATTCTGGTAAGTTATGGACTGACATTGTATGTATATTAAACTAAATTAAGGTCTGTGACAAATTGCATTCATTTAATTCCAATTCAAGCACTGTCCATAGTTTGCAATGAAACACTGTCTGCCTTTACCATAATGCACTGCTTTTTAAACAGAAAAGTGTTAGGGTTATTTTAACACATTCTAAAATTGTGATTAATCGCGATTAACTACAGAAGATTATGCAATTAATAATTTTAAACGTTTGAGAGCACTAGTTAATTTACAACCCCATTAAAATGAAAACAGAATGCAATGATCTGCAAATCATTTAAACCCCATTCAATAGAAAATTGTACAAAGACAACATATCAAATGTTGAAACAGACATTTTATTGTTTCTTGAAAAATATATGCCCAGTTTGAATTTGATGCCAGCAACACGTTTAAAAAAAATCTGGGACAGAAACAACAAAAGACTGGAAAAGTTGTGTAATGTTAAAAAACTAAACGTGGTGGAATATCACACAACTAAATAGGTCAATTGGCAACAGGTCTGTAACATGATTGGGTATTAAAAGATCATTCCAGAGAGGATGGGTCTTTCAGAAGTGAGGATGGTGAGGGGTTCAACACTCTGTGAAAGACTGCACGGGCAAATAATGCGACAATTTAAGAATAATGTTTCTCAACATAAAATTGCAAAGTGGTTCCCAACCTTTTTCAGTTACTGTACCACCGACAGAATTTGCCTCTGCTTGGAGTACCCCTGAAGTACCCCTCATGTAAATTTCACTAGTAAGCCTATGGTGTCATGAGTGTTTTCATGGAAACTACCCCCTGTGGAGAGGTCCTAGTACTCCTGGTTGGGAACCACTGACACAGTACATAATATCATTAAAAGATTCAGAGAATCCGGAGAAATCTCTGTATGAATGGCGCAAGGCCAAAAATCAATATTGGATGGCTGTGATCTTTGGGACCTCAGACGGCACTGCATTAAAAACAGACATGATTCTGTAGTAGACATCATTGCATGGGCTCAGGAACACGTCTGAAAACCATTGTCTGTGAACACAGTACGTCGCTGCATCCACAAATGCAAGTTAAAACTCTACAATGTAAAGAAGAAACCATAAATAAACGAGATTCAGAAACGCCGCCACTGTCTCTGGGCCTGAACTCATTTAAGATGGACTGAGCCAAAGTGGAAAAATGTCCTGTGGTCTGACCAATCAAAATTTTAAATTATTTTTGGGAATCATGGACGCCTTGTCCTCCGGGCTAAAGAGGAGAGGAACCATCTGGCTTGCTATCAGTGCACAGTCCTAAGCCAACATCCGTGATGGTATGGGGGTGCATTCGTGCACATGCATGGGTGACTTGCACATCTGTGAAGGCACCATTAATGCTAAACAATATATACAGGTTTGGAGCAACATATGCTGCCATCCAGACAGCTCAGATGTGTAAGAGACTAAAGAGATTAGTCTCAGCTTGATTTTCCTGTATAAATAAAATTGAAAAATATATAGCTGGTTAATGTAACTGTTGAATATCCTTGTTTATTTAACCAAGGGAGTAATCCCTTGGTTAAGGTTAGATGTAATCCCTGGGTTAGAGTTAGTAGTAATCCCTAGGTGAGAGTTAGGAGTAATCCCTGGGTTAGGGTTAGGAGTAATCCCTGGGTTAAGGTTAGGAGTAATCCTTGGGATAATGTTAGGAGTAATCCTTGGGATAATGTTAGGAGTAATCCCTGGGTTAGGGTTAGGAGTAATCCCTGGGTTAATGTTAGGAGTAATCCCTGGGTTAGGAGTAATCCCTGGGTTAATGTTAGAAGTAATCCCTGGGTTCTGTCTGTACATGTCTGTAGGTTGAGCCTGTTGGTCCAGTTGCGGATGTTAAAGGATGTTGTCCAGAACAATTTGTTCCCATCAGCTGAGATGATTCTTTCCATGAACAAGGAGTTCGGAGTGTTGCATCTTGGGAAGTGGTGGCAGGGACTAGAGGGTAGTAGAGTGGTGGAGGCTGGTGTGCCCTCCTACCACAGCCCAGAGAACCTACCCTTTCGCCTGGACACACATAACCACCTGTGGAGACAACACATGGCCACCAAGCAGTTGAACAAAGTCACCAAAAACTTTATACAGGTTTGTGTTAGGGTTCCCTCCTGCTATTATCTGTTGGAACTGGGTTTGTTCAACATAAAGAATGTAAAATGCCTTTATTTGCAAAATAGATTTAAACATACCCAGAAATCCGTATGAAGACTTGTTACCTATTACAGCCATGATCTAACATTCATATGCGTCTCAGGCCAATATAGCAGAAGTGCAAGGACTGGCCAGGACTGGAGGACTGAGGGTTCCCCTGGAGGAGGCCAGGACTGGAGGACTGAGGGTTCCCCTGGAGGAGGCCAGGACTGGAGGACTGAGGGTTCCAGTGGAGGAGGCCAGTACTGGAGGACTGAGGGTTCCAGTGGAGGAGGCCAGTACTGGAGGACTGAGGGTTCCCCTGGAGGAGGCCAGGACTGGAGGACTGAGGGTTCCAGTGGAGGAGGCCAGGACTGGAGGACTGAGGGTTCCCCTGGAGGAGGCCAGGACTGGAGGACTGAGGGTTCCAGTGGAGGAGGCCAGGACTGGAGGACTGAGGGTTCCAGTGGAGGAGGCCAGGACTGGAGGACTGAGGGCTCAGAGCAGGGCATCATGGAGGACAGACGATGGCTTCATCTGCCCAGGCTTCAGGAGCTCAGTTGAGGCCAATGAACACCCCAGACAACCTGATGAGGCCCGGAGAGATGAGCTAAGGAAGGTGATATTTTCTTGTTTTTCTTCCTGTTCATATTGAACATGACCTGAGGAGTTACCAGTCTAGGGGGTTCACCAGATCGCTTTCAATGAGGTTTCTGTAATGGGCTCTGGGTGTAACAGGGGTGATGGTTTAGGGTTAGGGGCTAACTACACTTCTGATTAGTGATGTATAGGATTAGAGTTCTGATTAGTGATGTATAGGATTAGAGTTCTGATTAGTGATGTATAGGATTAGAGTTAGGATTAGTGATGTATAGGATTAGAGTTCTGATTAGTGATGTATAGGATTAGAGTTAGGATTAGTGATGTATAGGATTAGAGTTCTGATTAGTGATGAATAGGATTAGAGTTAGGATTAGTGATGTATAGGATTAGAGTTCTGATTAGTGATGTATATGGTTTGAGGTCTGATTAGTGATGTATAGGATTAGAGTTCTGATTAGTGATGTATAGGATTAGAGTTCTGATTAGTGATGTATAGGATTAGAGTTCTGATTAGTGATGTATAGGGTTTGAGTTAGGATTAGTGATGTATAGAGTTAGAGTTCTGATTAGTGATGTATAGGATTAGAGTTCTGATTAGTGATGTATAGGATTTGAGTTCTGATTAGTGATGTATAGGGTTTGAGTTAGGATTAGTGATGTATAGGGTTTGAGTTCTGATTAGTGATGTATAGGATTAGAGTTAGGATTAGTGATGTATAGGGTTTGAGTTAGGATTAGTGATGTATAGGGTTAGAGTTCTGGGGCCGTATTCACAGAACATCTTATGGCTAAAAGTAGCTCCTAACCTGCTGATTTAGGAGTAACTCTTAAAAAAATGTGTGTGTCAGTCCTAACTTCAGGACTCCTATATTTTTTTAATCTTACCACTAGGAGGACTCCTAAACAGCACTAAAAGCTCCTAGCTAAGAGTTTCCTCTTAAAACCTATTCACAAAGCTGGTAAGACCAACTTTTATTAAGAAATGGGGAGAAGTCTTAAGCTAAAAGAAAGGGCGGGGTTGACTCTGTTGCTAAGGATGATGTTGTGTTCCACAAACAACCTTACTTACTATGAACACAGTGATTGGCTGATAGGGGAGGGGTCTCTGTCAGTGAATTCATCATAGCAGTACTGTAGAATGATGTTGTCATGTTGCCATATTGAAATAAAGATGTAGGCCAAGTGTCATTGATCAAACATGAAACCAAGAATGATTTAGGCCTACTGACTAGTCAAGAAATGTTCAGCTAATTGTCAGCCACTTACATGTCTGGCAGCTCGTAAAGAAATGCACGTTCATCTTTTGATGGTTCAATAATTCATGAAATTATGTGTCCTATCTATAGCACTAACTACACCGGGTGGCCGAGCTATGGCCATGAAGTCGGCTTTGTTTCTTTGTAGTTGGCGAACATCATGAGGAGACTGAATGATTTGACGCATGATATGGGGTCTGGAGAGGGCATTTATTGTTTGATGTAATATTCTACTGACAGATGACTGAGATGTACGTAGTTCGTCTGCGCTGCATAGCTGCATTTTCCTTGTGGCCAAGTAGCATAGAGTTGTCACAACCTTGATCTCCGGTGTTATTGGGTTGTTTCTGTTGGTGAAGTGACAGCATCACTGACTAGCTCTACCGTGATCATAATATCCTGGCGATTAAGGTGATACCTTTTAAAAGCTCAGAATCAATAAATGTTTCTAAAACATCATCCTGATTATGAGGCGGATTGCCGGCATCAGCCCTTTTAGGATTATTTGTGATTTGGTCTTAATACTTTTTCAGATTTAGGAGCTGGTTTTAGCACTAAAATGCTTTGTGAAATACTCTTAGACCAAAAATTGGTCTAAGACTCACAAGCCCATTTTTGTAAGAGTTACTCCAAAATCAGCAGGTTAGGAGCTACTTTTAGCCTTAAGATGTTTTGTGAATATGGCCCCTAATTAGTGATGTATACGTATTATAATAAAAACCTTATATCTCCCTCTGCTATAGCCATGGAGGGAGAACATTCTCCATGGTAACCTCCTGAGACCCACCTTGTCCCAGAGAGACAACCGTACCTGGCTACATCGCTACGGCGACATGGAACTCTACATCAAGCCACCACCTTTTTTTAGTCCTGTGCCACCTGTTACCATTCACCTAGCAGGTTAGTTTACCACCATTCACCCAGCAGGTTAGTTCACCACCATTCACCCAGCAGGTTAGTTTAGTTTACCACCATTCATCTAGCAGGTTAGTTTACCACCATTTAACCAGCAGGTTAGTTCACCACCATTCACCCAGCAGGTTAGTTCACCACCATTCACCCAGCAGGTTAGTTTACCACCATTCACCCAGCAGGTTAGTTTAGTTTACCACCATTCACCCAGAAGGGCCACAGCTATCTGAAATGTTCAGTATGCTTCTCTCTGTCCCCTAACCCAGGAGAGCGTCTACAGAAAGAGCAGAGACAGGCTGCTCAGTGTCAGTACTACCGCTGGCTGAGGAAAGTGCTTCCTGACACCAGACGCTCCCCTGTTCCAACCTCCAGTTGCAGCCAAAGGCGGGTTCCCCAGTTCAGCTGTCACATGGGTGGGGCTGACCCAGGGAAGCTGCAGGAAATGCTGAAGGATCCACCAATGAAATACTCCCTGAGAAAGCCTGGCCTCGCACTGAAGGTATGGAGGGGCAAGTAGTGATGGGATTTTCAACTCTTCTTACTGACTCGGCAGCAAATACTTTGACAAATTACAGTCAGTAACACAGCGCATTAAGGATCCCTTAGTGGCAAATGATAAACACTTGAAAGATTCACAAGTATACAAGTCTCTTGTTGGCATAGCTGTTAGTTGTGACCATTTGTTTTAATTTATATTTGTGACTGATAGGCATGCACGAAGAGTATCTCCAGGTTTTATGCTGTGGAATTTTAGCAGCTATATTCAAACTGGACATTTTATAATTGTGCCTACATGCTAATGTTAGCACACATTTATGGACATTTACAGAAATCCAAGGTAATGCAGTCTATGGTTTGATGAGGATAAAATAGAGCTTGTGGCCTCAACACTAAGCGCTATGTTTGTGCAAGCCAAAAACTGCACATCATCCTGAGAACACCAACCCTACTGTGAAGCATGGTGGTGGCAGCATCATTCTATGGGGATAGTTCTCTGCATCAGGGCCTGGAATGCCTGAGAAGATAAAGAGCAAAATGGATGCAGCAAAGTAGAGAAATCCTGGAAGAAAACCTGCTGCAAGAGGCCTGGGACTTAGAGAAGATCTTTCTGCAGGACAAAGCCACATTGGTGTAGTTTAAAACAAAAAGGTCAATGTCCTGGAGTGGCCCGGTCAAAGACCGGACCTCAATCCAATTGAGAACGTGGAAAGAGTTGAAAATTACTGTACATAAAAGGTCCCACTAAAAAAATTTATTTGCAAAAGTCTCAGAATGCATCAAGTAATTCTGTCATGCTGAAATCATTTAAATAATACAGTCTTGTTACTTGAGCATGTTTTTTTTTAGATTAGATTCAACTTTGTCATTGAACAAGTACAGTACAACAAAATGCAGTTTGCGTCTAACCAGAAGAGCAAATAGAGGATGGCAGAAAATTTACAAGTATCAAGTATATGTATGTACAAGTGGAATGAATAGATGTGCAATTAACGCAAATGAATTACATATGGCAATTCTAAATGTGCAGTGGAAGCAAATAGAGGAGGGCAGAAAATGTATAAGTGGGATAAATAATTGTGCGGGTACAAGTGGCAATACTCAATGGATTTCTGAATTTGCAATTGAGGCAAATTGAAGGAGTAGGGTGGCATGTGCAACTGACATGCAGGGATAGCAGCAATGAGGTTCCCAAGGTAGACGTGTGTGTAACAATTGAAAATGCAAGTACAGTGGCAGTTCTAAATGTGCAATGAGGGCAAGTTTAAGGTGCAAGTCAGCATGTGCAAATGAAATACAGGAATAGCAGCAATGACATGGAGTTAGTCAGAATGCACTCGATTGTGCAGCGGTAAAAATTCACACGGATCTTGGAAGACAGACGGGCCTTCTTCAGCCTCCTCAAGGAGTACAGGCACTGCCGTGCCTTTTTGACCAGGGCTGAGGTGTTGAGGGACCAAAAGAGGTCCTCGGAGATCCAGGAATTTGAAGCTGGACACATGCTCCTCCTCAGTGCCATCGATGAGAACTGGGGCGTGACTGCAGCCTTTAGATTTCCTGTAATCCACAATGAGCTCCTTGGTTTTCTTTGCATTGAGGGCCAGGTTGTTATCAGCACACCATGTCACCAGGCACTTGACCTCCTCCCTGTAGGCTGACTCGTCATTGTCACTGATCAGGCCTACCACCGTGGTGTCGTCTGCGAACTTGACGATGGTGTTGGAGCTGTGTACAGGAACACAGTTGTGGGTGAAGAGGGAGTACAGGAGGGGGCTCAGCACACAGCCTTGTGGAACGCCAGTGTTCAGGATCAGGGTGGAGGAGGTGAGGTTGTCTAACCTGACAGACTGGGGTCTGTTGGTTAGGAAGTTGTGGAAGATGTAAAATGTTCGCGATTTATTACAAACAAAAACTTTTCAGTCTGGTATAACAGTTGATTATTTCAAGTTTAATTACGTGGATCCACGGGAACAATCGCTTTCACAAAACAGAGTATAAGTACAGAGACCAACAGAGTAGTGTCATAACAATTGTTCTGATCATACATTATTGCTTCCACCTCTTTATAGCCCTCCTTGTCAGCCCCCAAAAATATTATCTCTAATGCTATAAGATACATACAAAAACAAGTCGTCATACTAATCGGAAAACAAGACAGAACCCTACATTGTCATGGCAACCATAGTTCTAGGTCAGAGTTAACAGACCTCCTGATCTGAGCTACCCCCATTCCCTGACACAAACGGAAGAATACAGAGGAGACACAGGCAACTTCACCTTGGAGCCAACTGAGCAGGGTCGTAGATAAGACAGGTTTGAGGCCTGGCGCCTTCGGTTGTGGCCATAATCACTTCTAAGAACAGGGCATGCTGACCTAGGTCTTCTTCTATACCTGGCAACCATGAACAGTCTAAAGCAATTTAAGGCCTAATCTAAAACAGTCCATTTACTACAGTTAATTTGCAGAATAATGGGTAGAATAAGAATAAGGTAATAAATTAATCTTTAACAAAGTACAGAGTCCAGTTGCAAAGAGAGGGGCTGATCCCCTGGTCATGGAGTTTGTTGACCCAGCCTAGAGGGGATGTCGAATGCTGAGCTAAAGCTTGAATGCTGAGCTAAAGTCTATAAACAGCATTCTCACAAAGGTGTTGATTTTGTCCAGGTGGGTCAGGGCAGAGTGTAAAGCTGTGGAGATGGCGTCCTCTGTAGACCTGTTTGACCGGTAGGCAAACTGGTAGGGATCCAGTGTTGGGGGGAGGCTGGACTTAACATGGGCCAGAACGAGTCTTTCAAAGCACTTCATGATCGTGGGGGTGAGTGCGACAGGTTGAATGTCATTCAGGCTAGACACAATCGACCGCCTCGACACTGGCACAGTGGTTGCGGTCTTGAAGCACGTGGGAACCACTGCCTGGGCCAGTGACACGTTGGTTGCCCTGCCACATGCATCAGGGATCAGAGTTGTTGTTGAAGTGCTCCTCAATCCGCAGTTTGTGGTCATTTTTAGCCATCTTGATGCCCCTTTTCAGGTTGGTACTGGATGAGCTGTAGGCCTCTGCATCGCTGGATCTAAAAGCAGCGTCACGTGCCTTTAGCAGTTGTTGGACCTCTTCATCCATAGCTTCTGGTTGGGGAAGGTCTTTATTAGTTTATCGTTGGTGACATTGTTGATGCAGATGATATAATCCAGAATGGAAGAAGCATATGTTTCAATGTCCGTATATGTGCTAGTAGAGCATGTTAATGTGTATGTATTGAAACGTTTGTGTTGTTATGTGTGTGTTGTGTTTCAGCCCATTCCAGTGCTGTCAGTGGTACAATGCCCCCAGCAGGTCTCCGGGTCAGGTCGTGTAGAAAGAGAGGCCGGCCTGGCGTTCACCCCGGGACCTTACCAGAAACACAGTCTGAGCTGGGACAGCAACTTCATTCCCAGACATACCTCGCTGTACAACAAGTATCACTTTGTGTATGACAACATTTTTCTTTAACACTTTCCAACCTTAAAGTCCCCATTTACTCCACATTTTAGTCCTCATTCAAGCAAGTAATATACTACCGTTCAAAAGTTTAAGGTCACTTAGAAATTTCATTATTTTCGAAAGAAAAGCTTCTTTTTTTTCAAACTGATCAGAAATACAGTGTAGACATTCTTAATGTTGTGAATGACTATTGTAGCTGGAAACGGCAGATTTTTTATGGAATATCTACACAGGCGTAAAGAGGCCCATTATCAGCAACCATCATTCCTGTGTTCCAATGGCACGTTGTGTTTGCTACTCCAAGTTTATTATTTTAAAAGGCTAATTGATCATTAGCTTCATAAGACAGCCCCCGCATAACACCAGTCTCAACGTCAACAGTGAAGAGGCAACTCTGGGATCCTGCCCTTCTAAGCAGAGTTACAAAGAAACAGCCATATCTTAGACTGGCCAATAAAAAGAAAAGATTAAGATGGGCAAAAGACACCGGACAGAGAAAGATTGGAAAAAAAGTGTTATGGACAGACAAATCTAGATTTGAGGTGTTCAGTTCACAAAGAACATTGGTGAGATGCAGACCAAATGAAAAGATGCTGGAGGAGTGCTTGACGCCATCTGTAATGCATGGTGGAGGCAATGTGATGGCCTGGGGATGCTTTGGTGGTAGTTAAGTGGGAGATTTGTACAGGGTAAAAGGGATCTTGAAGAAGGAAGGCTATCACTCCATTTTGCAATGCCATACCCTGTGGACGGCACTTGATTGGAGCTAATTTCCTACAACATGACAGTGACCCAAAGCACAGCTCCAAACTATGCAAGAACTATTTAGGGAAGAAGCAGTCAGCTGGTATTCTGTCTATAATGGAGTGGCCAGCACAGTCACCGGATCTCAACCCTATTGAGCTGTTTTGGGAGCAGCTTGACCATATGGTACGTAAGAAGTGCCCATCAAGCCAATCCAAATTGTAGGAGGTGCTTCAGGAAGCATGGGGTGAAATCTCTTCAGATTACCTCAACAAACTGACAACTAGAATGTCAAAGGTCTGCAGGGCTGTAATTGCTGCAAATGGAGGATATTTTGACAAAACAAAGTTTGTTTCTAACCTTGTCAATAACTATATTTCCTATTCATTTTGCTTCTTATACAAACTAATTTTATGTATATTTTCATGGAAAACAAGTACATTACTAAGTGACCCCAAACATTTGAACGGTAGTGTCCAGTACCATGAAATGTAACATTGTGATGTCACTTCCTGCAGAGAGTTCCAGAGGGAGAGGTTGTTTGAGTATAAGAGGTCAGCTCTGCCCCTGATAGACATGGAGAGATGTGTCCATGTCTTCCAGCAACCCCCTGCCGCTTATTACAGACAGACAGTTGGAAGCAGCCAATCACATGCAGCCAGGAGCATCGTGGAGACCCGGACACACAGAGATATCACCCTGCATGTCAACTGAGGAGCAGCATCCTGCTCTGAAAGAGCACAAAGTGCCCTGAATGGACGACTACATTCTGGTCAAAAGTAGGGCAAGAGAGAATAGGGGTGCCATTTGGGACATCCCATCAGACTGGAAACACTCTACTGAAATAGGATGAATAAGACAATGCCAAAAAAAATCAACACTTTAATTAGAATAAAAGGCTAGCATCCTCTAACAACCATCAACAATTCATTATATAAACTGTCAGTACTGGCATCCTATTTGCAGAGTAGTGCACAAAATTTGGTCTAGTCAAAATGGAATAGTGTTATTTTTAACAGATTTTAGGTCATTGTTGTTACTCTGTTGGTAGACAGTAAATGGAATAAACAGAATTACATTAACATCTTATCGACTGGTAAGTTAACACTAGAACTGCCAGGGATTTCAGACATCAGCCAGAGCAGAACGCCGTTTCTCGTCATTGACGTACAAATCAGCCCTATTAGCATACACATTCTCCTCCACAGCATCACCATCCAACCAGAGCATCAGTTCATCTACTGGGTTGTCATCAAACTAAATAGAATAGTCTACAAAATAATGAATTACAGAATTTATTTCAAATGGTTAATGAAAAATACAAGAATGCGTTTCTATTGAAGGTCTTATGATAAGAAAAACTAAAAAAAGAATACACAGAACGATACAAGAACACAGGCTATAGTATTTTCATTTGTTTATTAGGCCCTACAAATGTACAAAATGAAAATTACACAACACTTGAATTATTCAAATATAAATCGATTAGAATTTAGTTTTCATTTTGAGCTTATTTTGATGTACAAGGTAAAATAAGAGACATTATCCACCAGTTTGCGACGATCAAAAGATAACCGCATTCACGGAACACCCGGGACACTCACATCACCCCAGACTTCCCATCATTACCCACACCTGTTCCTCATCACATCACCCTGGACTTTCCATCATTACACACACCTGTTCCTCATCACATCACCCCGGACTTCCCATCATTACACACACCTGTTCCTCATCACATCACCCCGGACTTCCCATCATTACACACACCTGTTCCTCATCACATCACCCCGGACTTCCCATCATTACACACACCTGTTCCTCATCACATCACCCTGGACTTCCCATCATTACACACACCTGTTCCTCATCACATCACCCTGGACTTCCCATCATTACAC
>JACXGI010012960.1:7816-21777 GCA_016801175.1 Esox masquinongy | reverse complement strand
AATACTACTCGATAGATTTAATACTACTCGATAGATTTTTCAGAAGCGCTGATATTTGAAAAATACTACTCGATAGATTTAATACTACTCGATAGATTTAATACTACTCGATAGATTTTTCAGAAGCGCTGATATTTGAAAAATACTACTCGATAGATTTAATACTACTCGATAGATTTAATACTACTCAATAGATTTAATACTACTCAATAGATTTAATACTACTCAATAGATTTAATACTACTCGATAGATTTAATACTACTCGATAGATGTAATACTACTCGATAGATTTTCTTGTTAGATTGATGCTTTTGCGATTCTGAAGTGCACCAAAGTGCTACCTCTCATCCGCAACTCAAGAAAGATCAGACAGCTTAAAGGGCTGTTCTCAAACACGTTCAGCAGATGAAACAAGTCTGCATGTGTTTGTGTGTGTGTGTGTTTGTGTGCGTGATGACGGAACAAGTGGGAAACAGTTGCGTGAGAACACTGACACTTCTTTTGGGGAAACTGACACTTTGATGAAGAGCTGCGTCCTGCTGTACAGATGAAGGACCGTGATTGGTTTACACCTTCTAAACATCGAACAGTTATCATCAAGCTATAAGGTTCTTTATTTTGCTGGTTTGCCGCTACTCCAAAGATGCCACGTTAGTAAATACGGTTTGTTTGTTTGTTGTTTGTTTGTGGACCCCCCCCCCCCGGCATGTTGTTCTGTTCAGACCATTCCCTGATGTCTGTTTTCATCCATCTTTGATCGGGGGGTTGTCTCTTTGGAGGAGAGACTGGGGAGATGGGGGAGGGAGAGAGATAGAGGGAGGGAGAAATTGGGAATAAGGAGAAATACGAAGAGAGAGAGAGATGCAGAGAGTGAGAGAGAGGGGGAGACAGAGAGAAGAGAGAGAGGTAGAAGAGTGGTAGTAGAAGTGGATGAGTGAAAAGAGAGGAGAGGAAAGAGGTGGAAGACAGAGAAAGGGAGGAGAGAGAACAGAGAGAGCGAGGGAAATGAGAGGAGAGAGAGGCAGGGCCAGAACAGCTGTCTCCTTCACTCCAAGCAGCCTTGGTGTGATAAGCCCCTATGAGGCCACATTGAGTTACACCACACACACCTCCCCATTATCTACATCCTACTCACCTGCTGGGGAGCTGACAAGAATGTGAGGTAAAAAACAGTGACTGAGAAAGTAAAGGAGAACGCTTGTGAGGATTGGGTTTTGGTGTTTTGGTCTTCTTTCTTTAGTATTTTGAAGCCATGGTGGCCGAAACCTCAATGACCTCAGTGCTGGAAACCGCCAAGACAATTTGCACAATTACAACAACAAAGATGCTGGAGAGAAACTCTGTTTTATGTATGCGCGTGTTTACGCTATAAAACTAGGGGAAATTGACTATAGCCGGTTGAAGGAATTAGTTTCCTTCCTCTGCTGGTAGAGTAATTCAGATGATATGGCTGTTTTGCTCTCTTCCACAGCTGTTTGTGCCGCGATGATGGAGAAACTGCACCTGGTAGACATTAAGACTGCCATCAATCAAATCGCTCTGACATACTCGCGTTGCACACACACACACACACACACACAATTCACAGTCTTCTCTTCCTCCAGACAGATGATTTCCCATGATGTCGATGGAACTAACACCGTATAAAACTGTTTAAAAGTCCGAGGAAAATTCCTTTTGATGGATTGGAATCCCTGAGCAATAAAGATATCTGTTGGAATCTGGGTGTTGGGGGAAGTACAGTATGTGTGTGCGAACGGGAGTTCGCTCTGGAACCTTACTGTATTTTCCATAACTGCGTTCTGCCCAAAATACATTTAGAAAAATCTGCACGGCTGCTCCCTAGCAAAGCCGAAGATGTGAAAATGGACTAAGAAAATAAAAGAAAATCCTGCAGAAGGAAACAAGTCCATGCCGACCGCACACAATTTTCTGAATACAGGAGCCACAGGTTTTCAGAGAGAGAACGACGAGATCAAAGGGCAGCAGGCGAAGGGCAATCCACCGCACTACGTAAACACGACAGACGCAGGGAAAACGAGCGAAAATACCAGAGAAAGAACAAGGAGGTGAGGAGAGCCGTGGAGTTGGACCAGTGAGACCTCACTCGGAGGCGCTCCTGCACCCTAACCCTTGTTATGTCGGCAGACTGAATACAGTGCCTGAGGGAAGGAGTCGAGGAGCGCAATGTCTGGAGAGAAAGATCAACAAGGTATCAGAAACTTGCCTCACTCTCAGACGTTCTGATTCACTTCAGAGACAGACAGGTGTAAAGCCAGATAAAGACGTCAGTCAACGGTTTAACTGCCCATCCACCAGAACCAAGCACTACTACTTAGCGAAGTGCCGATCTGTTCAACTCTAATAACGCTCATAATCGACCTGAGTGGTTGGTTTTCTGTTCAAATAAAGACTTTTTCCCCAGCAGGATAAAGGCCTAGCAAACAAGCAAAATGATCTAAATAGGAGTTGATTTTTCTGAAATGGTGAACCACCCCAGGCCACCAAACTTCTGATATTGAAGTGAAAATGGTGATGCCCATCGGGAAGAGCCTCACACTATGTTTGCACTCAAAGACAGACTAAACCATAAGGAGAAAAGAAACCACAGAAATACGGAGAGGTTGAAAGGAAGAAAAATGAGGAGTTGAACCTTTAAGACCCTGCACAGTAGCTCTCTCTGCCTCTTTCTCTCCCTTCTCTCTTCATCTCTGTCACACTCACTCTTTCACTGTGCATGCTGGGAGTTTGGTTGTGTGAATTGATGGGTGAGATGGTGCTGGTGGTAAGTTGCCACTACTGCGTCTTTTATCAGTTTTTCGTTGCAGTTTCTCTTTTTCTTTGCGCTTCTCTGTTTTATGTCTGTTGATCAAGTTTGTCCAACTGAATTTGTGGAATAGTTTTGAGCAGAGGGAGTCGTGGCAAGGTTGGAGAATGGCGTACTAGTCAGGAGTGCTATACGGGTGAGCTGTGAGGCCGTGACCAGACCGTTTCAAAGCCGCTGTTCTGAGATGAGGAAAGGTTAATCAGACGTTTGAGAAAGCGATATGTTTGTGCCAAAGCTTTTTTCACTCGCGGTCAAAGTCACCGTGCCGAATGTCCCCCAGTTTATCCCAAACGCAGACATCACACGTGATTTGCCGCATTATGGAAAGTTGGCAAGCTCAGCACAATGCCGCCGGCGGGTCGGAATGACTCACCACAGCAGGAGGCAAGAGCCAGTCCCGGGTTGGGAGTGAGGTAACGGGAAGGTGAATGGGGGCACGTATGTCATCCACCACAATGGCGTGGTGAATGAGAGTGCACAGGTCCTGAATGATTCACAGGAAGGACTGTGGCAGGCAGAAGTGGTGCGTGGGAAACTGGTGATGGATGCACATGAGAGTTCTCAGACTGGCGTGTCCCTGGATGTCCCTGGCGTGTCCCTGGCGTGTCTCTGACATGTCTCTGACGTGTCCACTGTTTCTGATATTGGTGAACCGAGTGAGGGGTCGCACTTACTGCAGGACATTAGTGAGTTTCTGTGCGTAACATTTGGGATGGGCGCAGGCGTCAAAGAGTGCAGTGCAAAAGATCGGGAGAGTTCACGATTTTTCTGATCTTAGCGACGCGAAGCATTACAGAATAAATACATTTGTGACAGGATAAAAATCGAGCCCCACAGGGTAACATCTCTGTTTGAATGTGAATTCCAAATGTTCAACAACAGAAAAGCTACACCAGTGCTTCATATTAATATCCCTTGGATACAAGGACTGTCGTCTGGTCTATATTCAGAACAAGTTGGCCAGAAAAGGCCCGGGAACGCCATGCACCCTCCACCACGTGGACAGATGAGTCGGAACTAAAGTCTGGATTCGCTGAACACGTTCGGGTCCAAGTCTTGCCCTGTGCAGTTGGCACCGGGGTGTGGCTCCCAGAGGGCCAGACACGCCGTGCGCTGACCGTATTGTTAACTGTGACTCCGCCGCTCACCCGATGGACCGCATCTCCGGAGTGGAGCTTTTCGCCAGATTTGGATCAGTCCGGGTCGATCTGGGATTAACGTAGCTTCTGTTCCACAATATGACGCGAAGCTTTTCCGGTGTCTTGGAGATGCTGTGCGGCGAGAAGCTGTTTGCTGTCCGTCTGCGTGAGGGAGGAGTTGCTGTGCCAGTGGACAGGGAGTCTCGGCGATTCACCAGAATGACATGGTGGGATGTGGAGAAGTGGACCAGGCTCAGAGAGGAGGGACGGGACACAGGCCAGTCGGATTCATTCATTGTTTTTTGTATGTGTGGTTTGTACTTGTGCCAATAGAGGAACTCCTAAATATCTCTCTCTCCCTTCTTCCTCTCTCCTCCTCTCCCCCTCTCCCCCTCTCTGTTTCTCTCTATGTCTCACTCAGTCCCAGGGAGAGAAGAGAGTGTAGGAGAACAAAATTGCAGAGCTGGGGAAGAATTTAGCAGCTCAACCCCATACTGCGCTACGTGCCTATTCGTGTGGCATATAATGTGCTTACTCCACACCACACACTGAGCCTGAAGAACTGAAGACGAGACCAAACATGAGAATCAAAGGAGAACTGGGTCTCTACATGCTCCAACCCCCCACCATCTACTAGGCTGCTACTCTGTGCATTTACCTCATAGAGACATGAAGCAGGCTAGGGGGAACCGCGGAGAACCTGAAGAAGAGCTCGTGGGAGAACGGGGGGAGAGTTAGAGCTCAGGCGAGTCAGTGAGAAGTGTGTGAGTAGCATTCATATTGTCAATAATTAATGTTGTTTTTATATGCTCAACTTATGGATGTACAGGTTTACCACTGTTACAGTGTGTGTGTGTGTGTGTGTGTGTGTGTGTGTGTATGATGTCCTGAAGACCCCACAAAGGTAGTGAAGCACATACTGAAAATGGGTCACTACAGGATTTTTGGGATGGTCCCCACTCAGCCAAATGCAATTCCCGGCTTAGAGAAAACTTAAAAATAGAGCATAATGTTAAAACTGGGGTTACTTTTAGGTTTAGGCAGTGCCACTCTCAGTAGGTTTAGGGCTAGGGGATAGTGAACATGTGTTTCAGTGTCAGTTAGGTCTGAGTTCCCAGCAAGGATAGAAAGACAAATCTGTGTGTGTGCGCGTGTGTGTGTGGGTGTGTGTGCGTGTGTGTGTGCGTGTGTGTGTACGTGTGTTTATGTTTGTGATATTTCCTAAGCACCATGTAGTGCTGGCAAAGAAAGGAATCAGAGGGAGCAAGGCAGAAACCTAACAAATGTACATTAGCCCTACCCCACACTGTGAAAGAGAGAAACCAGAACCAATAATAAAGAGAGCGGGAGATCAGGGGGGAGGGAGGAAGGGAGGAAAGGAAGAAGGGAAAAAAGAAGGGAGGGAGGAAACCCGACCGTACATTAATTAGCTCTACCTCATAAGGGGAATAGAGAGGGTAAAAATAGAGAGCGAGTGTGGAAGGGAGAGAGAGATTGCGTTATAAAGTTCGGGAGAAAGTTCCTTGTCCTGAAAGAGGCGCCAGTTGAAATAATTAAACTGTCCTGGTTAGAGGACATGAACAGACCTTGTTAGTTTATATATACAATTTTTTCACAGTTTTTATAATACTTTTTTAAATTTATGAGATATGTGATAAATCATCAAAGTATGTTGCAGAGTTCTCCATGGGAGAATGGGTTAACAGTGTTTTATACCAGAGTAAACCTGAGCCTGGGTCCACTCTGTGGAATAGTTTTTCCTAGCCACTGAAATTCAACACTACTGTTGTTTGGTCCTTGGGGTTTTAAGGCCGGGTGTTTTGTAAAATCACTTTGTGACAACTGCTGATGTAAAAAGGGCTTTATAAATAAATTTGATTGATTGATTGATTGAGTAAAGAGGAGGCGGTCTAGTCCATGGTCATTTAACCAACCAGATGTCCTCAGACCGCTACACATTCTGTACATCATCCAATCATAAATGTGTATTCTACGTTTCTCCCTTATATGGTGTTGAATAGCGTCCACTCAGTCAATCCATGGGTCTTATGTGGGGCCCCCTGATGGGAACCAGATGTTACCACCTTCCCTTGTTTCAGTCAATACGCCAATGCGTTATATCAAGCTTAATTTCGTTACTTTTCATATCCATAATTTCACACTGTATGAGCATTGCCAGTGTAAAAAAAATAGCTATATAAAATACATTTGATTGATTGAATATGTTTCATAGACGTTCACATTTAGCTGCACTTTACTTTGATTAAATCTGAACTCACAAAGCGAATGGAAGTCACAGGAGGAAACAAATCAACTTTTCCGGAAGACTGGACTTCCTGCTTCTTCTTCTGTCAAACCCATTTCAAGATCACACACTGGGGTTACTAAATATTTAGTTTGTCTCATTTTCTAACTTTCCATTCTGATGAACCGCCTTAATAAAACACGGCAATAAGTGGTCTCCCTTCGCTACAATGTATGAATACCGTATATCAGCAGATTCTTTAGAGTGTGACAGTCACTTTGCAGAAGACGAAGGTCTCTAGCGTCAACACAGGAGGAGGTGAGAACATTAAAACCGATGAACTGGCGGGTCAGTCGACTCCAGAGGGCTGGAGGTTGTTTTACTTCCCACATATCTAATGAAGATACACTCCTTATCACACACACACACACACAGAGACATTTTATAGGCACACTCCCACAACAACTTTTGTGAATCTGATGGTTTTTGTTGCAATGAAGCAGGGCCTTAAGGATTAATTGGATATCAAGAAATAGGGGAGAGGAGGAGGAGGAAAGGAAGAGGAAGGGGAGAGGAAATGGGTAAATGGGTTTGGGATTGCTGGCAACTTTAGGACCCCGCAGTCAACCCCAGCCTGGCTGGTGACTTCAGGACCCCGCGGTCAACCCCAGCCTGGCTGGTGACTTCAGGACCCCGCGGTCAACCCCAACCTGGCTGGTGACTTCATGAACCCTCGGACAACCCCAGCCTGGCTGGTGACTTCAGGACACCACGAACAACCCCAGCCTGGCTGAAAAGTACGGCAGAGAACAATTGATTATACCTGTTATCGTTAATTGCGTCTGTTTCTCAGCCCTGTCTGGTTTTATAAACTAGGCAGGGCTTGGCATACCAGGAGCTCTGTCCTCGGGGGTACAGTTGAGGTCAGGTCACCACTGCTTGCTCCACTGGATTAGCTTTGAGTTTGAAACAGATGTGTTTGCGCGCCTGTTATTATGGGCTGTTGTGCAATACAAGACCATCTCGACTGACTATGTAAGCTCTAATTTAGCGTAACAATCTCATTCACCCATTTTCGGGTTGATACTGTCACAGTTCAATTGAGTTCATTTTTTACCTCAGATCCTTGTGTTTTAGACCTCATTATTTGCATTAGAGGACTTTAGGATTTAGATTATTCTGGAACCTACTTGTGATCTGTAAAGGCAGTGTACGTTTAGAACTGTGCTCATCGTGTGTGTCGAAAAAGGCATGACATAAATGCAAAGGAAAAAATAGAATTCTGACTGGCAGTCAGTTTGTTTACTTCATCCCAAGGTCATCCTTATTTGTTTTGTTTTATTCGACTGGTAATCCCGTCGTTGACACTGGCTGAGTGTTGGGGGACTATAGGTGGATGCGCCTTTATTTTCTATGTCTTTTTTATTTTTCTCGCTCTGCACCTTTTTCTTTGGTTTTGCACAGTTGGATCCTTACACATTTTCTGGTACTGGTTCCTGCCAAGACTATGAGCAGGGAACTACTCCAGATAATTATGATGTGCAACCGGGCCCAGGGAGTGACCCTAGGCGGCACCAGAACGTGCACCACTGCTCGGGGCACAAGGTGCTGATCCGTCCCACAGACAGAGATGTTATGGAGGCTTAGATCACTGCCACAGGAGAGGCGGATGACCGAAGGAAACAAATTGTGTGGTCAACTTACAGCTTCTTGGTTTAAGTGTTTTGTTTTATTTATTTAGTTTCCTTTCAGCTAGTTGAAATCATACCTTAATGTAAGTATTTTTTACTTAATTCCCTATTTGTGCTAGGCTAGCATGTACAATTGTATATTTATTTTTGTATGTTGCATATAAATTGTACAATTTAGCCTATACTGCTGTTCCTTTTATAAAAACGTCATCAAATGTGTACATGTCAAAACAGGTAAATATGAGTAAAGTGAAATCACCTGTAGATGTTAATCCTCTGTGGAAAAATGTTGCTTATTGAAGTGGGTTTGTGGGACTTGTCAACTCTGCCGTGTGTTAGAGAGAAGGATGAAACAAAAAGGAGGGAGAAAGAGACGGAGGAAGCGCCACAGTACATGACTTTAACCACACACTGAGAAGGAACAGAGTCAGAAATGAGAGAGAGAGAGAGAAACTGCTACCACATTAATTAGCACTGCCTCCTACAGTGACGGAGAGGGAGAGAATGCAGTTGAGCGTGAGTTGTTAGCCTCCTCACACAATGTGAGAGCTCAGAGACAGACAGATAGACCCACGGACAGACAGATATAACCACGGACAGGCAGGCAGACAGACCCACAGACAGACAGACAGATAGACCCGCGGACAGACAGACAGACAAACCCACAGACAGACAGACAGACAGACAGACCCACGGACAAACCAACAGATAGACCCACAGGCAGATAGACAGACCCACAGACAGACAGACCCACGGACAGACAGACAGATAGACCCACAGACAGACAGACAGATAGACCCACGGAGAGATAGGCCCACAGATGGAGACAGACAGATAGGTCCACAGACAGATAGAGCACTTGCAAACATTTGCAAGTGTGTTGTCTTCCACCATACACTCTGTGAGGCCTCAGAGACAGACAGACAGACAGACAGACAGAGAGAAAGACAGACAGAGAAACAGACAGAGATGTGGGGGTAGACAAAGAGAGCACTTGCAAACGGGTGTTGTCTTCCACCACAGACCGTGTGGCGTCTCACAGAACACAATCCGTCAGTAGGGGGTTTAATTACCACGACAACAGTGACTATAAATCAGCCCTACCCCATCGCTACGGCAACAAGCCTCTCTGTAATGCATTAGACACACTGTTTGGGGGGTTATTATGTGTCTCCAGGAGGGTGTGTGTGTTTGTCTGTGTGTAACTAAGGAAAAGGTGTCCTTACCTGGTCTGAAGGTAAGAAATAGGAATTATTCATGTTGCAGTTTACAGTACAATATAACATTCTAAATCAAGTACATAGGTGAACAGTTTACAGTACAATATAACATTCTAAATCAAGTACATAGGTGACCAGTTTACAGTACAATATAACATTCTAAATCAAGTACATAGGTGACCAATTTACAGTACAATATAACATTCTAAATCAAGTACATAGGTGACCAGTTTACAGTACAATATAACATTCTAAATCAAGTACATAGGTGACCAGTTTACAGTACAATATAACATTCTAAATCAAGTACATAGGTGAACTTGGTGGACACGCGACATACACACTTTATAGACACATGTTATAGACATGTTATACACACATGCGACGGACACACATTATAGACACAGGTTATAGACACATGTCATGGATGAATGTTATAAACACACGTGATGGACAGACATGATGGACACGTTATAGACAAATGTTATAGACGAACGTTATAGACACACATGATGGACACATAGGATGGACACATGTTATGGACATGTTATGGACATGTTATAGACGAACGTTATAGACAGGCGTTATAGACACACGTGATGGACAGACGTGATGGACCCATGTTGTAGACATGTTATAGGCACATGTGATGGACACACATTATAGACACATGTTATAGACACATGTCATAGATGAACGTTATAGACACACGTGATGTACAGACATGATGGACACATGTTATAGACAGATGCTATAGACACATGCGACGGACACACATTATAGACACACGTTACAGACACACGTTATAGACCCACGTTATAGACATACGTTATAGACACACGTGATGGACAGACGTGATGGACACACGTTATAGACACGTTATAGACGAAAGTTGGAGACAGGCGTTATAGACACACGTGATGGACAGACATGATGGACACATGTTATAGACACATGTTATAGACACACGCGACGGACACACATTATAGACACATGTTTTAGACAGACGTGATGGACACGTTACACACACTTGCGATGGAGGCACGTTACAGACACACGCTACGGATTCATGTTATAGACACGTTATAGACGTATGTTATAGAAACAGGTTATAGACAGATGTTATAAACACACGTGACGGACACACATTATAGACACATGTTATAGACACGTTATAGATGTTTGTTATAGAAACAGGTTATAGACACACATTATAAACACATGCGACGGACACACATTTTAGACACACGTTATAGACATGTTATAGATGTATGCTATAGACACACGTTACAAACACACATTATGGATACATGATATAGACACACGTTATAAACACGTCATAGGCATGTGAAGGACAAAAAGTCCATTATTAGATGGAGGGCCTTACTTTCACAGCAGATTTTCAAAACAACTGTAAACCATCCCCTCTACTGTCCCCTCTTACCTTCTCCTGTCCTCTCCTCACCCTGTCCTCCACTCTCCTCTTTTCTCCTCACCCCGTCGTCCCCTCACCCCCTCCTCTCCTCTCCTCTCCTCTCCCTAATTCAGAAAGTAGACCCACTGGAGACTTCTGAGGAAATTGCCGTCACATCTACGAGAGCAAATCGCTCTCTGTCTCTCCCTCTCTCGTTAACGTACCTTCATCTCATTCTCTCCCACACTTCCTATCTGTTTTTCTCTCACGTCACCCACTCCATCCTCACCGTCTCTCTCCTTACACTCCTATATTGGTCCTGTCTGTCAAACCTTTTCCTTTTTTTTCTCTTGTTATCTTCCGATTGCTTTTTCATTTGTTCCCCACACCCCCCCAATCTCTCTCCACCCCGTTCCTCTTTTTCTTTTTATCGCTTTCTCTCTCTTTTCTCTCTCTCTCTCTCTCTCTCTGTCTCTCTCCTTTCTCTGTGTATCTCAGCAGCCGTGAGTTCATCCCACTGGGTGACAGGCTGAGTATAGTCACTCCACTCCCCTTTAGAAAGGAGCAGCAGCAATCTTTGGAAGGCTACACACGTATGCACACAAACACACACACACACAAATACACACACACACACACACACACACACCACATTCTTCTGCCCCACTCACGCACCAAACTCCCCCCAATCTCACCTTACCACTCCTGGTTCTGAAGTTAGACAGAGATTGCTGTACAAACACACACACACACACACACTCGCTCACTCGCGAAGCCCAGCACCACATCCCAAAGCTATTAGATCCCGACAGTGTCCTCCATTCATCCATGTCTGTCTCTGTCTCTCCAATGAGAGAGAACTCCAAAGGTTGAACGCACAGACACACACTCACCCACACACACAAACTCAGAAACGCACACACACACACACGGACCTAGCCCTTCTTTAATAGCTTTCTACCACCGTACCGCGCCAATCATGCTGCCCGCCCACCAAGTCAATTGAGTGTATTATATTTGTAATTGGAGAGTATTGATTGACAGGTTCTTAACGCGACGTGGGACAATACTCCCACCCATCGCTGCACAAATATGGAGAGATAGATAGCAAAGATTGAACGGGGCAAAGGCTCATCGGTGTGTGTGTGCGTGCGCGCGTGCGCGCGCATCACGTCTCATACCAGAGCAAGCCTCATAAAAGTGTCAGAACTTTACATTAAATGACTCTGACATTCTCTTCCTCCGCCATTTAATCAAGAGCCATGGTCCCTGAGCGTTTGTGTGTGTGGGTGTGTGTTTGTGTGCATGCGAGTGTGTGTGTGAGAGTTCATGTGTGCGTGTCTATGTTTGTGTATGTTTGTGTGTGTTTGTGAGTGTGTGTGTGCGCAAGTGTGTACCGTACAAGTATGGGTGTGAATGAGAGAGAAAATCCTTTGTGAATTAGTGCCTGTCACATCGATAAATACTCTGTCCTGATATGTCATCATTTTTTTTCAGCACTCCAGGGTCCCGTACACAATCTGGCTCAAGGTCACCAAGGTTACAGCACAAGGCTCCTGTTTCCCGGCTGCACCTCCGTCACATGGTCACGACAGTCAAAGCAACGAATGAATGAACCCGCCCCAGTTACGCTCAGCGGAGTGATTATTGGTTCTGCTGTACGACGTGGACTCTGCCGAGCCGGCGCCATACCCGGCACTTCAACAAGCCTTGCGGATGACGCGCACGGCTACAGATGAAGAAACCGAAAAAAACACAAAAGGGCCAATTGGGGCCAAGGTGAGAGGAGATGTCGGCTGGAGCTGGAGGCATCGCCGTGGTAACGGGGTAAGGATGAGGTGCAGGGGTATGGGACCAGCGCTTTTAGCAAGATTGCTAAATTAGCCTGAGGCCGGCTCCGGGTGTGACCCTCAGTGCCCCGGCCCTTATTGACCCCCCCCACACTTCAGCTGATGCCCCAGAAAACGCCTGTGTTAGCGCTTTAGCCTGGAGGCACAAGATAGCAGCCGGCTAGCCTCTAAAGGTGAAATAGCCTGTCAGACCACACAGACACAGCGCATAAAAAAAACACACACACACACACACACACACACAAACACTGTAAAAAAATTAAATAGAACACACATCCCTATACACCCATTCCTAAACAATTCCCAAATCTCAAAGATAAGCCTTTATCCAGTCAGGTTTTGGAAACTGATCTCTTTCCCATGAAACAAAACCATGACACAATGTCACTCTGTAAATAAATTGCCTTTCTGTTTTCTCTTTCAATCTCTTTTGCTCTCCCTCTATGTTTCTCTCTCTCTCTCTATCTGTATTTATTTCTTCTTCTGCTGAGGTCAGTCCATTCTAAACACTGTGACCTTTCAAATCGGAGTCACCAGACGGCTGCACAGAGCTTGGAGTGTAACTGACATCCCAGTAACCGTGACAACCTGGACAGGCGATTCAGAAAGCTCCCGAAACGTGTCACGTCGTGTAACAGGAACAGTCCGTTTGCCACCCATGGCACACTCACCACTCCCTCTTACCCCAGAGCACCACCCCAACTACACTGACCACCGGAATTCATTGGACAGTGACCATTTTTTTGTTATTTTGGTTCTGTACTGTAGCACTATGAGTTTGAAATTTGAGGATATTCTCATGCATATCAGTTGTACAGTTTTGGAATGACTTCACCGTTTAAACATGGTTGCTCTATTTTAAGGTACTACAAGTATTTGTTGAACTGGCTTCACAGATGTGGGTCATCAGGCAGGTGTAGTCGTTTGTGTCATTAGTGAATTCATGAGAACAGTTGATGAATGATCTTTATTCTAGACTTTGCTATTGGCTTTGGAGGTTGTTGTTGGTGTGTGACAACATGAGGAAGACAACACTGTCGATGTAAATGAAGCTGGCCGTCATAAGGCTCAGAAATGAAAATCAGTCAATCAGGAACATTGCAAATTGCAATTATGTCAAAAAACCCAGTAGACCGAGGAAGACCACTGTAGTGGATGACTGGAGAATACTCTCTATGGTGAAGAAAACCCCCCTGACAACAGCCCAACAGATCAAAAACACTCTCCTGGATGCAGGTGTAGATGTGTCAAAGTCAGCCATACTTTGAAGACGACACCAGCAGGACAACAGAGGGCAAACTACTGACAAGCCTGAAGAACAGAACGGCCAGATTACAGTTTGTTGAAAACCATCTAAAAGTGCCCCAAGAGTTCTGGAAAAAAAGTATTGTGAACAGATGAGACAAAGATTAACATGTACCAGAGTGATGGAAAGAGGAAAGTGTGGAGAGAAAAAAGAAATGCCCATGACCTAAAGCATACCACTTGATCCATGAAACATGGTGGAGGAGTGTTAAGTCTTGGGCCTGTATGTCTGCCAGTGGAACATGGTGGAGGGGTGTTATGTCTTGGGC